>CAAKHF010018454.1:33090-61243 GCA_901007745.1 Hippocampus kuda | reverse complement strand
CCCCCCCCCCAGGGACGCTAAATGCCTTAGTGAAGCAAAAGGGCCTGGTCAGCTCAGATGTGCCAGTGTGGTCGCTAACCGGCAACCAAGGGGAGCGCTGGAAGCAGGCCAAAGTCAGCGTCCATCCGACCGCATCATTTCAGGTAAGAATTCTGGTTTCATTAAATATGTTTTACACACCCAGTTAGCACAGTGAATCGACCATATCGTCTTAAAAGTTGAATATTATTTTAATGTCATAACTTCATTTGTGAAGAAATGCCACATGAACCGTGCCGGAAAGACTTCGCCTAACGACCCAGGCTAAACTTAGCTCCTCCCCAACATACAAAGGTCAGGTGAGATGTATCACCTCAACAGACTTCCTTGACGACAATTACGACTTTCATATAAGTCGGGGCATCAAAAGAGCACAAACGGCATGACTTGTGAGCGGACTGACACAAACGCGCATTGTATTGTACGTTTTCAGTTGCGCGCTCTCATTTTTCCAGGTGGTACTCGAGGGAATCCGAGGACCGGGCATCGAGGGAGACATCGCCATCGATGATGTCACGTTGGAGGAAGGGGAGTGTCGAGACCCGCCGCCCAGTTGAGTAGCGCCACCATGTTTGACACTGCGTAAAAATACGAATCACCGACATTTGCCGGACTTCATCCGGCGTCTACGTGGGAAAAAAGAAAATGAGCCGGTCGCTGAAGCAACAGTGTTGTAATCAAACGAATGAAGGGACGGTAATTGGGCAGTGTGAACACATTGGAGGTTTAAAAAAATAAATAAATACAGAAGTAGGGCACAGAAAATGGCCGAAAATTGAAGAGGTAATCTGGGGCAGGCAGAAGTGACGCCGCCACTTTGATTGAATCTTGCTTCCTTATGCTCCAAGGAGCTTTTTCTCCAGAAACATCTCCACCTCTCGTGTCGTTAACAATTCATGGAAAAATGAGAGTCCTCGTCTCTTTTCATCATTGTGGGAGAAATCACTTTGCAATTTTGAGTCGATGTGACGTATTTATTTTATGATCTGTCATTATTTAATTTTTTTTTTTTTTTTTTTTTAATGAATTCACTCCGGGGGCTGCTGGGAGTGGTCGTCGGCCCTCGGGGACGCGTGGGCGACGACGCCATGAATTATAAAATTCAATCTGCCGTTGATGAATCTTACATGACTCGATGTGAGGTCGAGGAGCACAATGTTTGAGGAATATGTAATGTGGTCGGAGGGATCGTGACTTGTGGCTGATGCTGTTCATGAAAAACAGTCCAACGCGACCTCATGGCGGGGGGGGTCATCCTGCCCAAAGGCGAACGTCGCTCGATCGATGCCACCTGTGCGCCCAAATGCAAAACTCGATTCGAAGTGCGTTCGAAGCGCCGCTTTAGTTTCGCTTGCAAGGTTGTCCGTCCGTCAAAACCGCTCCCTTTTTTTTTTCTTTCCAGACCTCAGTGCCATCGCTCAGTCCACTTCCCTGCATATATGGCTGCTGTGCGTCACCGTGGTGATGACCCTCCTGGAGGGTCAAAGGTGACCCTTCCGGTCGTCGTCTCAAGAGGCTTACCTTCAGACCTGCCGTCTGTGAGCTGTACCCTCGGCATCCCGTCACCAAAGATTCACGCATCCCGAAAGCGACGACGGTGCCCCCCGTGCCCCCCTCCTCCTCCTCCCCTCCAAGCCCTAGTGGACCGCATACCTGTTAGGGGCAAAAACGAAGACATTAAACTGTGATTTTTTTTTTAAATGGAAGAAAACGTAAAAATGGAGATGTGCTAATTTTTTTGAAGGGGGGCAGTGGGGGGGAATGACAGTGCAGCACTCCTTGGTGCGGGACTCTAGACGAGCACCAAGGGTTCACTTTGGCGGTGCATCGAAGGAGGGGCAGTTTGTAAAGCACAAGAACAATTTCGTGAAGTTATATGAATTTAAAAAAATAAAAAATAAAAATATATATAAATAGATATATCTTTGCAAGGCAGCAGAATATAAAAGCTGCTGACATTTTGGAGGAGGAAATTGAATCAGAACTTTCTCCGTGTATCTTTATCTTCATTTCCCCTTGCACCAGATGCCAGTTGCTTGTTTTTTTTTTTGTTGTTGTTTTTGGGGGGGGGGGTTCCCCCCACCGGCCTCATTTTTTTCTCTTTTTTCTTTTTATCTGCTTGGTGCTGTTCTGAAGAAAATCAAGACCTATGGCAACGTTTTGCTCTGTCTGCTTTAAGACCCCCCCCCGCCTCCCGCTGTCCCCCATCCCTCGACTCCCATCCCCCATGGCTGCCTATGTACTTTTTACACTGTGCCCACGAGTCCAAGTGGCCAACCGATGGTACGATGGCAGAACAAAAAAAAAAAAAATCGCTGAAATGACAGCAAGGGTGGAGGGCGAAAAAAAAAAAAAAGGTCGAGAAGTCCAGGACATGATTGATTACGGGGCAACGCTTCGATGAACAAGGCCTGACACAGTCGAGCTGGTCCGCCGGAGACAAAGAAGAAGCCACTTTTCTTTCTGCCATGAAACGAAGTGCCTTCACGATTACAATGCGGAATCGCAAGCCCGGCTGTCGTGCAACATCGGACACACACGTCCATTCTTCATCTGATGGGCTGTTTTCTACATGTGTCTCTTTTTGCCCCACCTCGCCCCCTCCCCAACCCACCACCCCTCCCCCACACAAGTGCTGACGTGGTATTGAGTCTTGTAGGCCAAGGACCATTTGCTAGACCGCAGGCTTGGAAACTAAACAAGAAAATGTCGGATCTGGATATTTTTCCATGGATAAAAGACACTTGTTGGCTTGACTACCCAACCGAGGTAGCTTTTTTCTTTTTTTAAAATATATCAAGAGGGACTTTGGACGAAGCGCTCATTTCCGCCGCCATTTCTATGACAACACTACCAAGAACACAAACAGATCTGAATCCTAAGGAGAATAATGATGATGAGAATAATAATGTTGATAATAGTCCTGATATTTTATTACTCCAGCGAGAATGTTTCTCCGCTTTTACACACAAACTGTGAAGATATTTGACTGTGGACGATCTACCTGAGACCATAACCTTAACCAGCGGGGTTTTTTAAGAAATGTATTGTACAAACAAAACAACAACAACAACAAAACGGAACAAAAACAACAACAAAGAAAATGAGAACATTTCCTGTTCATCGTTGTTTATGACAAATGCTTTGAGGACTTGTCTTGTCCCCGTCCCCCCCCCCCCCCGCCCCCTCTCCCCGACCCCCTTTCTATTCTTTCGGCTCCCATGCATTTAGGAAATATCCAAGCGGATGGAAGCGTTTGGGATGATGCCAGTCGTGTACGTTGTATAATTTGTAAATGTTAAAGAATCTCTATGGCAGAGGTTGACGATCAGTGTTTTATGTTGGCATCAGGGAAGCACAACATTTGAGCTAAAACAAAATGTTTTGTTTTTTTCACAAACCAGAATTTAGTCAAATTTCATGCCCTTCATTTTTTTTTTTTTTAAGTTCATAGATTGTTCAGCTTCGGCCTAACCTAAATTTATTGAGCTTCTTCCAAAAGGGTCACAGCAGGTCCTCGGTTGACACTGGCGGTCCCAAATTTGTCGATTAAGCCACGCTAACGGAGCATTTGAGTCATAATTAAAGCAAATACAGTATTTGCATGGAAAACACTTCTTGGTCAGCAATATAAAACCAATCAAATTAAAAAGGCAAAGTGCGGCAGCAGTTAGGTAAAATGTGTGCCCGCTTTGTCACCTCAAAATTACGTCAACATCATCGTAAGCCGAGAAACCCCTCGACTTAGTTTCCTGATGCCAATTTGTCTGTTTTGTCTCGGTAGATCTGCAACTCCAAATTTTGTTCAGGTCCCAAATAAATCTTTGCTCCAGAAGCTGAAATGGCTGCAGGGCGCCAGCAAATGTAGCCCAGCGGAAGCCGGAATTTGCTGATTCATGGCACACCGAGAACCTGATATGATGATAAATATCCTGAGCAAAACAGAGCACAATGATGGGCTTCCTGCTGTTATTATTTAAAACAATTCATCCTTGTGTTTATGCTCCCACAAGGCACTGCTCATAATGAATGTAGGCAGTGCCTTTGTGGCGGGGGCGGGGGAGACATTTTGTTTGCATTCTTTATGGTGAGAAACTTTCCACATCCAGAAGTTGGTCTAACTTTTGAGGCGGTAGCTCCTTGCTATCATCCGTCGCTTTTTATACAACGTCGCGGCTCATGAAAAGTAACAGCGTTTGGTTTAGGGATGGCCCGCAGCCCTGTATCCCTCTGGAATAGCTCCGCCCCCTCCACTGAGCAACAGCTGAATCCCAGCTCCACATTCGGAACCAAAACAAAAGCAATCTGTCGTTGGCTGACCAGAGTTGAGAAGCATTGAAGTGATACAGTATGTTCACAAATGGGACTTTTGACACTCAGGCAGCAAGTGCAAGAAACCATTTTTGTTTCTCATGTACCGTTACGGCCCCCGAATCCTCCACTCTGAATATAAGCCTGCATTTTTCTACTTGCACACATTCCCGCAGGGTTAATGCATACACATCCAGAGGATTTACCGGTTTGGAAAAATGTAAACATTGAGATTTGATGGCTCCACTCTGGTTGATGGAGAGACTTCTGTGTGGCTCAAAGGCTGTGAAATGTTCATCGACAAATGAGGGAAAACGAGTGCAAAGTGGAGCTTTCAACGTCAGTGAGGTTTTGCCATTTATGTCAAATGCTCACATTTTTTTTCCCTCCTCAAATATCGGCGTACCATGCTTTTGCGTAAGCCTGAGGCATTTCATCCAGTATGTGTCGCTTTGCTGACAAAGCAACGCTCGTATGACATAAAAACAAAAAAACAAGACAGTTGTTCATGCGTCTTTAGTATCCGCACCAACGCTGACTGTTTTCGAGTTGTTTTGGGTCAGGTGCGTGTGCCCCGTCGAGATATAAAGTGGAAATTGCTTTTTTTTTTTGTTTGTTTGTTTGTGGCCCTGCAGAAAAAAAGCATGACACTAATTGATTTTGTGTTGCACGGTTGCCATCTGCTTGGTGGGCGGCGGGGATGCGCTCCTGCAGACAGGAATAGCGCTTTCTTCACCAAGGCGCTCCATTTGCCACGCTCTGTCCGTTACCTTGGCGCCAGATAAATTGGACGAGTTAATTAAATATTAGGGCTATTGACGATGAAGGGAAGGAATAAGGACGCGTTGCCATCTAACACTCTTGGGTTTCGGCTTTGATGAAGTCATAATACATTTGTTAGGAGAGCTACTTGCTGCTCACTGAATCATGATAATATCCCGAAAGGGAAGGAAATCGGTCTGTTTGTGAATGCAGACTAAATCCAAAAGCAACGAAGGGGCCGACGAGCGATCTTTTAAATTTGACACCATGCCGAGCCCACTTCAAAACTTCTCAATTTAGCGTCATCCCCGATCCGAGGGAGTCTCAAGTGAGCGAGCAGTGCCAACATTTCCCTCGTCTCCTTATCAATCTCGAAAAGGGCTGAGCCACATTGTGCCATTCATCATGCTGCTTTTTTTTTCCAGCCCCTCAGTGTATAACCATCCACTAATTATCACCCGCGCACCAAACCCTGATCCACTCAACTGTCATTCTTCTCTGTTTTGTGCTGAGTATTTATGCGACAATCGGGCTCCCCCCGCCGCGGTCCTTTGGATTTATCACCCGTTTTTAGTGCCATACCTGCAACTAATGAGAGAAATAATAAAAACAAACAAACATACAAATGGTTGATATGTTATGTGGAACCCATTTGTTGTAGCTGAGATGTTTCTTTTATGACTAAAAGTGCATTTACAAAAATTTTTTTGGGTGCTTCACAATGGCAGGAGAAAGAAGGCTGAATCATGGCTTTTCGAATTCAAATGCTAAAAATGGTTTGAAATGATGGACATTTGTGTTTTTTCACCATTTTAACCAGTTCCAAGGTTTCTTTCCATTTCAAAATCAAGCAAGTCAAGTCCAGATTTAATTTCAAGCAAGGCAGAAGTCATACAATCTTGCCTAGTCACAACCTACTGCTACAAATTCATAAACGGTTTCTAAATGGTGCTAAACTGATCTCCTTGTCGTCTATTACTTTATTGCCTTCTCGGTTAAATTAACACGTCATGTTAACATGGTTATTATAACCAACAGAAAGTCTAGTTCGTGTTTTACCAGTTACAGGAGAGCTAAAGGTTGTTTAGGGTAGCCCTGGGGTCGTGACCCGCGGCTCCAAGGCCGCATGCGGCTCTTTGGCGCCGCCCTAGTGGCTTCCTGGAGCTTTTTCAAAAATGTTTAAATGGAAAAAGATGGTGGAGGGAATCTATATTTTTTGTTTTGATATTGTTTCTGTAGAAGTAAAAATATGACACAAACATTCTTAACGTTTTCCAATGCTGTAAAAATGTGTAGAATAAATATTACATTTCAACATTTCTGTCAACGAAGATTTGCGTCATAGCCTGCGACACACGTTTCTATCAGCAGAGCGGGATGCCAGGCAGGTGGCTCTCGCAAAGAACAACAACAACAACAAAAATGGCGTTTCATGTACAATTCACCGAGGCCGAGAGAAGCATTTTAAAACGGTACAAGTGAGATATGACAGTTAACACGCCGCAAAAGTGCGTGCCGTGCCTCCGCGTCAGGTCTCGACGAAGGTAGGTCGGTCTCGATTACATGCCGTGCACTTGTGGGCACACTCTTAGCAAGCACATCCCGCAACCTTCCTGTGACCTGTTATCTTGTCTTTGAAGGGTTTGCTGAAAATATGGTGCAACATTTACTTTCAGAGGGAAAAAAAAGGACCGAAGACAAGAAAACAGCGAAGGGACTAAAGGCAGGTGAGATGATTCAGAAGCGACATGGAATTAGCAATGTTTATTCTCAATGTCCATTCTTTTTTGATTTTTAATTCATTGTCCACAACAAAAATTCAAAATTGAAACTGGCATTTAGTATTCTAACAAGACTCCCATTTTGAACAGGTTTGACCAGCAACGTTGCAATTAGTACTACTGTGTTGTTCAAGCCAAGTGTGCATTCTGTGACTCCCACGGCGACAGACTTTCACCATTATCTGTTTTTATAAATCGCCATGTTTGTTCAGCAACTGAAGTGGGGAAGGGATTAGTGAAGCGGGGCTACATACAAATATTTGCAAGCAGTTTTAACACGGCAAACTCCCCCTTGAAGTCTTCCTCAAGCCATTCTCGATGGGACATCACAGAATATCCTTACGTTATGCTAAATCATTTTGGGCTCTGTGGGTGCTGGATCGGCTTAGCGTGGGTTGCGAAGCAGGGCGGTGGTAGTTCTTGATGATCGACCGGCGGCTGTCGCAACCCCAGCCCGAACCCAGTTAACTAGCGCCTCTGCCCCCATGAATGTTAATGAGCTCCTCCCAGCAAGCTTGATCCAATCTCGCAGCATCTTTTAGTCGACAAAAAGGTGACATCCATCATCACGCTTCTGGCTCCGAGGGGGAAGGGCGAAGCGTTTCTCATACGCTTGAGTGAGCGCTCGATTACGCTCACTTCTCCTGCTCACGAATTTCCGCATGCATTATATCATAACTGCTCATGCTTCTACATCAACATCAAACGTTTGTTACTTCTTCCACATTAGCATCAACAACCCAGTGGCAGCCTACCTAAAAGAAGCAACCTCCTAAGAGTGTTGCACTATTGTTGTTGTTGCACTAAATCTATATCTCCACAATCCTCCGAGCAGCTTTTACCGGCCTTTAAAAAGCCTTGCCTTTCGACAGCGGCGCAGCTGCTGGGCCATACCGTGATCCCGATGCCGAGGACGTTCTCCGCCGCATATCTGGAGAAGCTCCTCAAAACACGGCTCACCCCCAGTCTGTCACGTCGCAGCTTCCGGAGGAAGTCGAGACTTCGATGAGCCTTCTTCAACAGATAGCAAGTGTCCTTGAAAAGTGGCGCCAAGGTATTTGAGCTCCCAGGATTAAGCACCTTCCCTAGTGTGTGTGTGTGCGTGGCACTCACTTTATACGTTAGCGCAAGTTGACAGGACAGGAAGTCGTACATTCGGGTGAAGAACGACGAAACGAAGAAAACATTGTCCTGGAAACAATTTCATGCAGCATTAAAAATGTCGAAACACCGATGACACGTTTGAAAGTGTTTCTTGGACCTTGCTGCAGACTTAACAGACTTTTTTTTTTTTTAAACCTCAAGGTGCTTTCATTTCCGAGGCCACTTCCCACCAGAACTTCCATAAGGTGCGTTGTTAACATATTTCTTCTTTTTTTTTTTTTAAGTTGAGGAGTGTGTGGCATTGCATTTATTATTCTCGCTCCCCTTGCCCCGAGGAACGCTTGAGATTGTTATTGTTTTGTGAGACAGCTGCGTTTGTCAACATTGTTCCAGTTAGCCCCGGGGCCAATCCCTGAGGCTACTTGAATGAGAGACAACCCAGCAGGATGCGCTTGCGCCTGTTTAGTGACTCCCGTCACTCCATGTGCTCGAATTGGAACAAAGCGATATTAATTAAAGCCCATTTAAATTTGTCGTATTAAAACTGTTGGCAAGATTTGAATATAGCTCCTCGATCCACAAAGCCGAGTAAGGTAAGTCACAAAAAAGGCAGTGGCAAAAAAAAATGGAAGCGTTGTGTTTTCTCTCAAGCATTTGTGTTGGATAAAATTATGCAGGTGTAACAATTTGTTTTGTCCAGTGGGTGTATTCTGGGAATTGATACATATGCAGTATGTAAGCTTCCCCCCACGCCCCTCCTTTCACAAATAGTGTAATCCTCTTGTGTTGATCTTTTGTTCGTAATCGAGCCATAAATGCCACATTAGCGCATTTGTTCCATTATATCGCAATAGCTGCTTGAAAAAGTGGAGCACATTTATCAAACGGGGGAGGGGGGGACAGAAGCGTTGCGTGCAGAATCCAAACATTGTTGCCGCTTAAAGAGATTTCACAGTGTTCCTGTAAACTTTGCTAGTGTGGCCTTTTTAGATGCGTTCGTTTTATCACGCGTGACCCACCTCCTTTATGTACGGATAATAAGGACCCCCCGCATGCACGTACGCACGCACGCACACGCACACACACACACACCGCCACCATAAAAAATTCAGATTGTTGCCGCGTCTGATAACCTTTAGTAGCTTGTGGCCTTTTAAAAGTCCCCGGCGCGCTGAATCACCTCGGCTCCCGGCCCCATTTGTCCGCCCTCTTATCGTCATCCTCCTCCAAAGCCCCTCATTTCTCCGTTTCAGGCATTGCGAGATTGACCTCAAGCGCCACATTAGAATGCACACCTGGCGTCTGACCAGCCGAATAATGCCATTTTACATTACGCTCTTATTCCCTTTCCTCTTTGCCGCGGCGCTGTGTTTACAGGGGGGGCGGCGGTGCTCCCCGCCTCCCGCCGATGGATGGTGAAATGTCACAGAATTCTAATGGGCTGCTAATGTTTCTGCGATGAGGGGCTATGTTGGCTTGGGAGAGGGGGAAGGGGTGTGGCATCCGTCAATCGGCATCTCTTCAGCTCTGCCAGCTTTTTCAAAACGTGACATGTTGCATTAGCGTTGCCCGACATTTGATCAATGGAATAAACTAAATAGGGGCCTGTCTCGGAGCCATCAACACCTGCGGCGAATGTGACTTTGGCTAATGTGATTGAATGGCATCACGGTGGGGAAATGTAAAATCCCGAACAAATTACGTGACGTCAGCTCGCCTCGAGAGGAGGGTACCATGTGACAATCGTATATTGTCGCAGACACGGCGGCGATGTGTACAACAGTTGGGTTATCTTTGACTAATTCGGCTAAACATCATGGCTAGCTTACTCGTAGACAACTAGCGTCGCACCATCAAAAGAGCTTTTTAATGTGATTAATTAGGAAGTCCCTCAATGATCATGTTAACTTTGTCTGCACAGCTTTTTTTTTTTTGAGTGATGATTAAAAGCACTGGTGTCAAAGTCAAGGCCCGGGGGCCAGATCTGGTCCGCCACATCATTTTATGTGGCCCGCGAAAGCAAATCAAGCATGTCAACTTCCACAATGCTTGTGAAAGTCTGAACCAAAATTTCAAATTGTCATATGTAATCCTTAATACTGCAAGCATTTTCTCGCCAATTGCCAGAAGTCAGATGGGATTGGCTCCAGTACACCCGTGACCCTCCCTCGTGAGGCAAACCGGTTTGGCTGGATAAATTTTACTCTGTAACATCGCCACCTACTAGCCTGGCATGCATATCACTGCAGTCATTTTGGCAGGAGAGTACAGGAGTCATTTTGACAACGTTTTAAAAAAATATTCCCCGTTTAGACTTGATGCTTGCCAGGTCATCATCCACCCCCCACTACGATGTACGACCGCAATAACTATTAATGAATCCCTCTGTGATGGTGTCGATCAAAACCGAGCATCTTTTATATGTCCTGTCACGGTTTTGACACATGCCCTCTGATGGATTCGGTGCCAATGAATCCCCAGCTCCATCTGAGCTCCGTTGACATAATTTATGCGCGTGCCCTCCGGAAGCAGGCGCTCGTCAGCGGGCGCTGCTGCGCATAGCGAGCGCTCCCCATCACAGACCACGAGCCCTCCGGCTTCCGGCTGAGACATGTGCGTCGTGTGATAAGGACAAGAAAGACCCGCTTGAATCGTGGCCACTGGGAAGCTTCATACGCGCACGCGCGCGACAGCCACACCGGACTCTTGACTGCACTTTGTGCCTCGGTACTGCTGCAGGCCATCGAGCTGCACTTTGTAAATCACAGCTAATTTCTGCCCAATTCTACAGCGATGATTATATTGCTATATGGTGTCCTATAAAGTTGAGTTAGTGCCAGGTTACTTTTTGAAGGCTATATAAAATTACAGAGGCATAATAAATATGTTGAGGGCCACGGTAATAATTAATCGAGGGATGTTTTTTTGTTTTTTTTTCCCCCTGATGAAGGCACACAATGAAAAAGACAATAAATGCACTTGTTTTTATGATTATTTCTGCCTCATACTGTGTTTACAATTTAGTCAGCAGTTTTCAAAGTTTTTTTCATCTGGAGGCAAAAACATTTAGAAGTTAGGAAACACCAAAGACGATCACACTCTTGATCGGTTTTTCTTCAGGCGTTTATGTACCCCGGCCACTTCATGAGGTCGGTCGGCTACATTGGCGTAAGCTAATAGAAAATCGTCAAACTTCCCGCCACACTTTGTCTGCACACACAAAAACTCAAATGCTGCGCAGTGTAGTCTAGTTAACATTAAATGACAATTAATGAGGCAGTCACTAAAAAATAAATAACTGCATTCTTGTAACTTTGTGAAACCGGCTTCAGGGGGCCGAATTTTGACACTAGCGGATAGTGCCTTTTTGTCGCTCACTGAACCGAAGTCTCATGAGATTTGCCGACCTCACGCGTGAGGAGAGTTGTTTCACCCTTGAGGCGTTTTTTTAAAAAAATAATTTTATTTCCCCCACAACATTTCAGGCACGTTGGACTTGGGAGGTTGCATTTGTACAGAAAAGGAAATAATCTGATGTCATTCCATTTCGACCTCAGGTCCCCGCAGTACACGCTCCCCCTTTGTCATTTCTGCTAATGAAACGATCCCTTTACAAAAGTGTGCTGGAAATGAATTCGCGAGGCTTCTGAATGAAGACAATGGCGTCCATCGTGCATCCGCGTCACGTTCGTCACGTCTGAATAGTTTTTTTTCCCCCTCCCTCCGCCCGCATCTCGATCATTGTTTGCAGAGCTAATTCAGATAAAGTGATTTGTTTACTCGAACAGAAACGTTCCCCTCTCCTGCGAATATGGACGCGTATTGAAGGTAAAACACGATGCTGTACATCTTCCACCTGATCCCAGTCGATGCTAAATTCACACTGTATGGTTTCACTGCTAATTATTATTTTTATTTTATTTATTTATTTATTTTTTGCTCTCCAGAAGCACAATCTGTAGTCTGTCAAAATACAATGAACAAGCGCGTAATTGAGGAAAATAGCGCAAATGCAGAACTGCATTTTTTTTTCTCCATAAATTGCACTTTTTTTTAAAAATCCATTTTTCAGCATAAAACTTTATTTCCGGTCGTTTTGTGGCACCCTTACGTTCGGTAATTGTCATTCCGGGCTCATGGTGGACAGCGAGATGTGGGGGGTCGGCGGATGCTCGGCAATCGGGAGGCAGACGATGATGAAAAAGGTCGTACGTGTCGATGCAATATTCCCCCCGCCCCCGTGCGAAAAGGCGTTGGCGATGATGACAAGGTCCAAAGGTCATGTGTCATCACGGCCAGTGAGGGGACCGAGGGTAGGTATGGTGCCCTCTATCTTGAGGCGGCCAATCGCTCATCAGCTGGGTCAAGATGAGGCTAGATTTTCACTACAGGTCCAATTACAATTTAATGGCGCTATCAATTTTTTTGGGCGGGCTACCATTTCAATACACACATATTCCCAGATGCATCTGTTTGCACTGGGCGATTAATCAATGTTTTTATTCATTCGAGTTAACTGCTTCCAATTTAGTTTGGTTTACAAAAGCACATCAGCGTTGCCAATTCGGAGACTAACAGACAACATGAGCAGCATAATTGACACATTTCCTGTAGAAGGCAAGGTCAGAGTCAGTCGCGCCGAACATAAACTAAATATAAACCGGTCACAAAAACGGTGGTCACTTTCTCCGCTTTTGGGTCACAAACCGGTATTTTTACTTGAAGCCATGTTCTACTGATGAATACGAATGAAAGGGAAAAGAAAAAACAAAATGTTTCTTTCTTTTGGCAGATCTGGTCCTAATGTTACAAAACAATACCCTGCAGGTCTTTGCAAGATCAGTCAAAAGGCTCTTAAACGGCCGTCAATCTGGCAAACTTTGAAAATGGCTGGCAGTGCTCAAGGGAAGGGAAGAAAAACTTCAACTTGTTTGTGATCAGGAAAAATGAGGCAAATCCCCAAAGGGGGGAAATGAAAAGCAAAACTTGAACCACGTCATTGTCATCTGCGCTCAGGTGAGGTGGGAAAAAAAAATCGTTTCAAATCGGAAATCGTTTTGTGGAAAACAAAATTGGAGATTGAATTTTAAGGCAATATCGCCCAGCCCTACCTCGCACTCAATACTCCCCCCCCCCTTTCCCCCAAATGTAATATTTTTCTTCCATCTGGAACGGAACACAGTGGATCGATGCTGGCGCATTTTGCCATTCACTTTTGGAGGTCGGCCTCTCCTTTGCTCTTCAAATAACATTGCGGGTTCCAATGCCTGACGGAATAGATGCTATCATTTATAAGACAAGAGAGAGCAATGTGTGCAACCTAACGCTAATTAGCTTTTATTGTCATCCGGGTGAAATATGAACACTCCCCGGCACGTGAAGGATAGCTCTCTGCAACCAGGTCTTCAAGGGCAAGAACGATAAGCTCTTGTCTCTTGCAAGTCAAACAATGCGGCGTTGTCAGGAGGCGGGAAGAGCAGCTCTCTCGTCTTTATCCCGGCGTGGTTCTTCTCAGCGGGTGGGGGGGGGGGGGGAGTCGGGATTGTTTGTTGACCCTCCACTGGCTTTCCCGTGTCTTTCATTCGCGCCAAAGTAAAACCACGCGGCTTCAAAGTCCCAACAGAAGCAGCTTTCTCTCGTCATTGTGCGCCGTCCAGCCGGTACGAGTAATTGGCAGGAGATGGAGGTTTTTTTTTTTTTATTTTCCTTAAAGATCAAGAGTGAAGTAAACTTGGCCAACCATCTTTTGCAGCAAAAACTATTTTAAGCATACGTTTGTTTGTTGTTTTTTTTTTAACGTCACCAACCCATATTAGCTAGTTACACCCTTAGCAACGCTCTTAACGACGAAAATCTTTTGTTCGGCAATCTCCGGGGAGTGACGTCATTGACGCACCCACTAGATAAGCGGTGGGCTTCTGCTGGTTACGAGTGTGGCTCAACGTGTTGCAGACTCACCGATCTAACATTGAACAACAAATAGCCGGCAATTTAATTTCAAGTGTCTAAAGTGAAGAGGATACAAAATAATGCTACACATGTTGCTCAACGAGACCGGAAATTAATTATGTTCAGAAAAAAACGTCACCTGGGAGGAGCGGTCTAGAATTAAAACCATATTCATATTATATTGGTATATTTAGAATTTAGTATATTTATTTATTTGCATGTATTTATGTTTAAATTTGCCCCACTGAAAGTTTTTCTCGACAAGACCGTTCGCTACTATTCACAATGTGAATTTTAGAAATAGATTGACTTCACACTGTATTATCGCAACAATCTCTGGTCAAATGTTGGCTCCAACCATTTTGTCAGTCTTTTTTTTTTTTGTCTCGTGGAATATTGTCTCTCCGTACCACGCAATTACCACTTAGGAAGTCACCTCACGCTGCCGACCCGACCTGAGCTGAAAACCCAGAGGATGGCATACGCATTGTAGCATTCAAAATCCACCCCACCTGCGTCGGGAAAACGGCAAATGTCTCACAGCAGCTGTCAGATCTGTCAAAAAATAAATAAAAAAGGATGAAACAACAACCACGTTCATCCTGACAAAGTGCGAGAAGGTGGAGCTCGAAGCTGCGAGAGGCAGGCTGCTTCATGTCAGGCGCGTTCAATTGACATCACCAGCATGCCCGACCGATGCAGGCAAGCCAATCAAAGTGTAAGTGACACCGGCAAAGAAATGATCAGAAGATGCTTTTCCTTTTTTTTTTTTCTTCAAATCTTTGCACCTCATGAGCATGGAGGGGTCAGTGCACCCGCCAAGCAGAGAGTCGATGAATAATTGGACACCTGGAGGCTAGCAGAACCAGAAATAGCTCTTTTTGTGTGGACAGCATAGGTCACGACAAAGCACGATTCAGGCCACGAAGATGTGAGCAGGAAAAAAAAAAAATTACGTTTTCAATAATCGGAAAAAATACCAGTATACAGTTGAGAAAAATATATCTGTTATCGGGCCAGATTTGGCCCCTGGGCCTTGCATTTGACACCAGTAGGCTAGATGAACTGATGAACAGGATAAACCAAATCAGCTTCCTTTTGATGCGAGTGGGAATGAAATAACCCAACATTGTGGAATCTCTTTCGGTAAAACAGATGGCATCCTGCTAACAGCATGAACTTAAATCAACAGTGAGAAACATTGCACTGCTTTGACCATGAAAAAAAAAAAACACCTAACACAACAGTGATTTGATGTCGGAAGGGTAAGTTCGGTCAACTATGCAACACAGCGCAGCCTTGAATGCTGAGTTTTATTGCTCTGGGAAAAGAAAAAAAAATCTGACAGGCGAGCAAAACTAATTGAAAGTGTTGGATCGCCACGTTGTGTTTTCGCGGCCAAAAAAACAATGTCGCCAGGCGTGACATGAGGCCCGCTACTGGATTGATGAATATCATCTCCAACGGAATACACATGCCAGCAGTTTGGCATGCCGGCAAAACCGATTAAAAGCGCACGATGCATCTTTTTCTTTTGGGGTGTGGGGGGGTTTCAACCTAGCGTAGCGCATTGTCGAGGAGCGCGGCGATGTTGTGTGAAATGAAGAATCAGCAGCTAAATTTCTCAAAACGATTTTTCACTCAACGATTTTTTCCCCTAATTTTCATTCCGTGTGTCGCCACGGCAACAGCGTTTGTTGAAATAAAAAAGCTTTGAACATCATTAGGCGAAACTGCCATGACAAGGCAATCGGATCAAATCTCAAAGAGGAATTGTTTATAATACGACTGATGTAGAAGGCTTAAAAAAAATTTAATCGCTCGTTTAAATCAAATCGAAAAACTCACAACGGGTGGTCACTGTGTAATCATTTCCTCCTCCTTCCTCTTTCTGTGGCATAAGCGCAGCGTGAGTCACCGCGAGCACCCTTTTTGTCCTACGTTCTCGCCGCGCCGCCTCCTCTTCGCTTCAAGGTCTTGGGCGAGAGTGTTTCGCGCCGCTTTTTAAAAGACACTTTGGAAGAGATTTTCTCTTAAATCACAGTCACGAAAGCCAGACAGCTGTAAAATGGACTTTTTTTGCATTGCAATAGCGCTAGCTTTCATTGACCTTCCCGGAAGCGTCGGGACGCAGGAAGGCCCGCTTAAAGTGGAAGGTTTTAAGTCATCCTCTCCGACATTGTGACAGTGTTCCTGGGCTCTGATTTCTCCTCTGCCAATCAACTGTCGACATCCCACGTCTTAGGCGCCACCTTCCTCCCATCCCCTGGCTCCCTTCTCCTCTTTCATTAACCTAATCGCTCACCGTCTGATTTTCTCTCCGCCTCTTTCCACCTTCCCGTCCTCAGGTCCTTCCCGGCGCGTCCCAGAGGGAACAATGGTGAAGGTGAGCCAGCCGATTAATGTCCGACTGATGTACTGCCCACTTCTGTGGAATGACCTCCATTAGGTCCAGGCAACCCCAAGGTCGGTCAAGAGTAGATGGGGCACAGATTTGTAAGATCACTTTTTGAGAAGTGCATCTTTTTTTTTTCTTTTTTTTTAATTTACAAGGAGAATCATTACGGTAAACTCCCTTGCGTTGAGGGTTCAGTGTCCCGTGATTTGACATATTTCATACGTTAATTTAGGCTTGTCTGTTATTGGTGCAATTCCACTATTAATCACTAGATGGCAGCACATCATTATTTTGAGACAGTAAATTTGAGGAACAAAACCAAACGGGAAGTCATCAACACAGCTTGGTGTTTGTTGACAAATTCACATTCACTGTCATCGTGTTTTTTTAAGCCTAAAGAAAGCAAAGAACCTAACAGGTAGCAGACGGATTTTGTGCCTCACCAGCCATCAAAAAAATCAGAGTCCGACTCTGCTCTTATTGGACATAGTTGGATTTGGACAATGATTCTGCAGCAATACACCCACATACCTTTTTTTTTGTGTTTTTTATTAACCCCCCCCCACCCCCAACCTCGAGACGCGTAATTGGCGTGAGTTAAAAACTTTGAGATGAGGTATTACTTTAAATTATTCATGAGGCTGTTCATCAGGGAAGCGCTCGCTCTCCATTACGTTATTGGTTTATGCAAAACAGGAAACTAACTGGCTGCCGGAAAATGAGCGTCGTTAAGTGCCCGCGCAAACGTATTTGGTTGTGTGTCACTTGGACACACAGACAAATTAAATAAGACTCGAAAATAAGGACAAAGGTGGAAAAGCAACCAGACATCCATAAATTGTGAATACAGCTCGTCGTCTTCATTAGGTGCACGCTTTAGCCGGGCCCTTGTTCAAAGGTATCAGTCGGGAGAAAGGCTACAAATCAATTTCCAAGCCACACTCAATCTACCACAGAGTAAAGACAGTCATGTTCTCGTGGCATTACGCAGGACTGAATGTTCTTCCAAAATTGACAAAATCTGGCCAGGTATGTTGCCAAAAGGCCCAGAGCAATATTGAAGGAGCCGCAGTCTTTTCTGGTGAGTGCTGACCATTTAATACGTGTGACAACAATCTCCCGTCTGCTTCACATGTCTGGGCTATGTATGGTGTACGAGCGCAATCTTATCTTTAAAAAAAAAAAAAAAAAGGCACACTTCAGCTCTCTGTGCGAAAATATACAATTGAATTGTACTGGTTGTAGGTCACATGAATAGTGGAAGTAGTTTTGAAATTATTCATCCTGGTCTCATTTTTTAATATCAGAAAAGGAAGAGCGGGGTGTAGACTTTTGATATCCACAGTATGCGATAATATGATGAAGTGATTATACCTTTATATGTTTTCGTAGTGGTACCAGCCGTCAAAGGGAAACCACAACTACAATGCGGCCAACACCAAAAATGTGTTTGACGCCCCTGCTGAAACGTGAATGTACCATCTCTACGTGGATTGGCTGCGTGCAGATGAATTGAGTGCCTTAGTAAGTCAGATAAAAGAACCTTTTTTTTTAATGTCAAGGAATGTGAGAGAGGCTGAGGTGAGGGATACTCAAAATCTGACGCCATCATTTCGCCGCGCCCTCGAAGCTGAGGTACATGCTCGGTTGCGTCATAGGGAGTAAGAGCTAGAAAGAGAATCATCACATCGGCTTTTGATATTGGCCCCTCTGTGGACTCGATGGTGAGAGAACGGCGCAACGGCGCTCCACTTTTTACAGCAGATGAAATCTTCTTCGGTTGGCTCCATACAGTACTGCGGTGGTGGTTCTTTGAACGCGAAGAGAACACGGACACGGCTTTGCCCGGTTTGTTTGTTGTCGGTTACGCCGTCCTCTGCTGCACCTCGCCTGTTACATAAAGCATAAAGCATTCTCTTTGTTCGCTCTCACGGCAGCGGGTGGGGGTCCCTGGCGCTGAGAGTGATGTTAACGCATTCATTGATCGGTGCTGGAACAGCTGGCAGCTCAAGAGAGGAACACTGCATGGTATTTCTTTTTTTTTTCTTTTTTTTTTTTTTTTTGGTCTCCCTTTGTCTTAGCTTAGTCACATTCTTGCGAGATGACTTGAAGGAATGCAAGAACCGAAGTGTATGTCTGATTCGGCAAAAAATCACATGTAGAAAATATGCCACAACTAGAATGTCAAATAATGGTCTCAGTCGACAGCATGAGGCCATTATTATTTGACTCAGGCTGTCGACTGAGACCAATTTAGTCGCTCAGGCACCCTAATTTCTCTGTAGTACACCTAAAAAGGCTTTCGAAGGGTGGGTGAGTCAGTCAATAGTGACTCTCAATTCCTCTGTACCAAATGTTCGATATCTGCTTAACTCATTCACTCCCAAAGACGTTTTTAAACGTCTTTTCAGACTTGGTCCAGAATTGGCTGGTGCTGAATGAGTTAAGTGCAATTTTGGTGAGCACAGCCTAAACGTAGGGATATTTTATTCATTGTTCTACTTTTCAATTCTTGAGTATTGTCTAGGACTCATCTCCGACCAACGTCAATAACACAGCGTTTTCTATCGCTAATTAGAGGTGCTAAATGAATCCAACAAAAACTGACTTACTTATACTGTATTGTACGGGGCCTGCTGCCTTCGTTTAGCGACAGCTCTGGCGTTAGCAGCTAACAGATAGCTGTAAGCAAGCAACATGGCGAGAGCCATCAGATCCAAACCAGTCCAATAGACGTAAATGAAAGATGTGAATAAAATTGTGATTTTCTGAACTAAGTCTTGTCCAGAGGGGCTTCACCAGCTACCAGTTTGAACGTTGAAAATGTTTACGCTGTGGTCAAGGTGACAGCGGAAAAGTTAAGATGACCATTGCAATAATTCTACCTGGCGTCACACCGTAGTTGTTCTCATAAAGAATTAGGATATGATAAGTGCATTAAATTTACTGCCTCTGCGCTTTTTTTTCCTGTTGTTTATCACAGTTTAATATTCTCCTGCAGCACTCAGTGTCTTGTTTGCTGGGATGTCATTTCATTTTATGTCCTCGTCTTTCCCCAACTTTGTTCATTCCTTCAAGGTGACGCTTCCACTTTTTCTTGTTCACTGACCGAGATTCACAAACTCGGGAATCAGTTGCGTCTCCTGAAAAGACTCCTAGTTGTAGAATGACACCTTGATCCAGTGGGGCCCTCGTGTTTGTTTAGCGCAACCCCAGTAGACACGGGCCATATGCCGCTTCCTGATGGTCATTTGTTTATCGCGCCATCTCTGGAGACGTCGGGTTCAACCGTGTGTCGGAAGAACCGCAGCTGGGTCGGTCCAGAGGGGGCTCACTGACGACTTGGCCCAGCTGTGGATCTCTGTCCTGGGACGCGAGGGTCCCCATGGAGTTGGTCGCTTAGATCCAGGCCCACATTGGACACGGAAAATCCCGGTCACCCATGAATGACCACGATCGTGAACCATGCCTTACAGTATATTATCATGCATGATCCTTTTGGGCATCAATGCAAGTTCGAACCACTGCCTCACAGTTCTGAGGTTCTGGGTTTGAATCCCGGCCCCAAGCCTTCCTATGTAGAGAAAGAAGATTTGGATTTTTCTCTCTGTACTCTAGTTTCCCCCCAAATTCCAAAAACATGCATGACAGATTCGAAACTGTCCATCGATGTGAATGTGAGTGTGATTGCTTGTGTGTTTGCCCTGCAACTGGATAGTAAGAAGGGGGCGCACCCCCACCCGGATAGGCCGCAGCTCACCCATCATCAGAATGAACTTGAGCGCCATTGAAAATTAATGTTTGAAAGATCACCAGTGCAGACTATGCCAGTGAAACGCAAAATAGACTCAGGATTGGTCGCCAGCCACTCGCAAGTGTGCCCCTTTCACACTGGCCAGCTCAACAAGGCTGACTCCTTCCGCCTCGCAGCGCACGTCTTTCCGCTCCCACGACACGAGACTCGGCTAAAAATAGAACATTGGCCTTGAGCTCACATAGCATAGAATGACCCCGGAGGGAACGAGTTTGCGTTTGCTCGAATAGCTTAATTGCCGGTGACGCTCATTGACGTCATTGATAGATCACGCAAATTCAGACATTATAGTCGATCACCGCTTTTGAAACGCGACACTGCCAATCCACAAGACTCTCAAACTGTGCAAATACTAGCTATCAGTCAGTGCATAAAAGACAGCCGCACGAACCACTACACCGTGGAGTAATTTGTGCGAAACGCACGCCCGAATTTGCATGCGTACGCTTGCACTTGACAACCACCTTCTCTTCGCGCTAGCAACGTCTTTCCGCCGATGACGAGGCTCGACACCACACAGCTATAATTACAGCGGTGTCGACTGCAATACAAAGAAAAGGAAATCACGTCTCCGGCTTCCTCCTAAATTTCCTGTGCATGCATGACAAAAGCTGCCAAGGAAAGCAGAGGGAAAAAAAATAGCAAGGATGCAGAAATTAAATGCCGCTGTGGGTTGGAGTTAACGCGTGAGCCTGTCAGAGCGCTTTAGCCAGAGCGGTGACATTATCAGAGGCGACCTCCTCCGCCACTTGTGTGCTAAATGTACAACTGTACGCAAGTTGCACATTCAACACACCCTGCTATGCACCGCATAGCGCAAATCGTGTAAGACAGAAGACGCTGGGCTGACCTCGCCCTCGGCGGCATTTGTGAACGCTGTACTTGACGCAATTAGACTTCAGCACTTTAAAAATAAAATAAAATAAAAGGAAAATCCCCACGGCGGTGCAGCTGGCAGGAATGTACAGGATTGCATTTTGAACGCAGGCTAAACAATATTTCGTGAGAAGACAAACGGAAGGTGACGAGATGTTCTGTTTTTTGTGGACCCCTTTTAGGACAACCAGAAAATGTTTTATTCAGATCATCGTTCATCCGAAATCTTATCCTGAAATTAACCATCATCACCATAATCATCGACAGTGATTCTATAGCAGGGGTCTCCAACGTGGTGCCCGCGGGCACCAGGTAGCCCGTGAGGACCACACCAGTAGCCCGCCAGTGCGAGGATTGTGAATTGCTAGTCGAAATTATGATTTAAAAATGCAAACACGGGCAGTATTATAGATTCTATAGCTACCTATTTAGCCATCTAGCTAGCTAGCTGTAGTATCTATCTATTTATATCTAATATTCTAATATTATTAAATGTAATTTGTACAAATGTTATTTCAGACGTGTATCAATTTGGTAGCCCTTCACACAATCAGGACACATGAAGTAGCTCTCACTCTCAAAAAGGTTGGTGACCCCTGTTCTATAGTATAATCAGCGACCATTTGTCTTGACAGCTCAAATTTTTGTGTTAGCAGTAATCCCGCCCCTTTTTTTTGTGGTCATCTTAAAAGTGTCAAAAACCGAAATCACATCTCGTTGTACTCCGTCTCCCGTCGTTCGCCGGTCACGCTAATGTACACGGTCGCTTCCTGTCTCTTCACCTGAACGAGCTCCCTAAAGTCGTTACGGGCCCGATCAACGGCGAGATCCAATAACGGACGCACGCGTTTTAACCCCTTGAGAGTGTCAAATGGCAACAAAGGAGTGAGGATAACAAGGTGAGGTCTAAGTGGGCCTCCCCAAGGGTGAGAGAGTCCTGGAAGTGCTGTCGACGGGCTTGCCCATTACAGCAATCATAAGCGTACGGCAAACCCGTTTATTGCGACGGATATAGTCCACAACGGCCCAAATAGCTAAAAATCTGCGCTATTGGAAAAAAAATGTCCTATATGAGTCAGTTTGTGTTTTAACCCTTTCATGCACCCTGTAACTTGATAACTATAAGATGTCCACTGTAGTAACCGGGTTAATGTACAGAATAGTGCATTGTTGACTGTGGTTCTCCTTTCAGTAAGAATACGATCAAACCATCGCATTAAAAAAACAAATTGCAAAAAAAAAAAAAGTGCACCTCTATTGTGAGGAAATGTGAGTATAAATGAATACGTCTGTAACACAGACACAGGCTTCGTAAACCAATTCTTGTCTGATGTCTACCTCTTAATTAGCCGCGCTCTGTTTGCGCCCCGATACAATTTTATTTTTTTTTTCTCAATGACAAAAAAAAAAAAATTTGAGCAGAGAAAATAGCTCATTACTGAACGGGGACGACGCTATCGCAGCAAGCTAATTGGTGTCGTTTAGTCTGCAGCATATGCGGCTAACTTTTCAGCCCACACGGGTCACCGGTAAATTAACTGAATGATGATGCCATCTGTTTTCTGCTGCTGGCTGCTGCCGCCGTCTCTATTCAGTCTTTTATAATAATAATGATAATAACAATAGGGCGGCACGGTGGTGGACTGGTTAGCACGTAGGCCTCACAGTGCAGCGGTACCGGGTTCGATTCCAAGGCCCCGCCTCTTAACCGCTTGAGGCCTGAATTTAAAAAAAAAAAAAAAAATCAAATGGGTGTGTTTTTGCTTTCAATCACGTTTTCAATGCTAATAAGAGTGGCAGTTTCGAAAGAAAGTGCCCAGATACGCCCGCTTATTTTTAGCGCTACATCAAACTAACGGACAAAAATTACGTCTGTAAAGCTGTTCAAACTTCCTGAACGCGTCTCCTTGAACAAATAGCAAGCAGGTCGCGCCATGAAGTCGAAAGACGCTGTTAGCCTGTGATCCTTCCGGTAGCGTCGGTGGCGGTACTCCCGCGGGAGCGGGGCGCCACATTCGGCAAGCCGAAGCCACCCGGTATTTGGATGCGGTGTCAACGCGCAAAGGCGCAACATCAAACGCCACTCAGACCTTCATGTCAAATCTTGAAGACTCCCGTGTTTCATGTGTGTACCATCCTCGCTGCGGCGTCGCTCGCAAGTGCAGCTCTTTGAATCCCGACGCCCCCCCGCCCTCCCGAGATTAAATAGCGGGGCGACTTGTCAAGTCAGCGTCATTTTTTTTTTTTTTAATAGGAAAAAAGTGACGCTTTTATGGCTTTTGAGTGCATGTGTGTGATGCGCAGCTCTTGTCTTCATTTGTGAAGATGCGTTCAGACACAACTTGTCAGCTGTCATCTGGGAAGAAAAAGATGAACATTTTTACATCTTTGTCTGACGCTTGAACAGACGAATCTGCTACGCGGGGTCCGATAATAATATCTCGGTGAAGCAGCATGTGGCTAATAATTTTTACACACAATGAGCCTTCCATCCATCCAGATGTTGGACTCAAAGCGCTTTAGGGTCGTGGTTGAGTTGGACATGCTAACCGCTAGCCACGCCAACTCCTAACACTAAGATCCAGCCGTGCGATGCGATTTCGGCCCTCTGTCCAAGCTTGCCCCCTAGTGAGGAATGCTTGCTCAGGTGAACTTACATTTCAGAGTGTGGGAAAAAAAAAACAACTTGACTTTGAAATAAGTCCTTTCTTTTTCTAGATTATAAAATTAGGATCAGCCTCGAGATGTTATTCCGCTCTCTCCTTTTGACTTTCATTTCGAGACCAGATTTATTTTTATTCTTCCCGTCTGCGGCTTTGGGCTGCCTGCGTGGGTCAAAGATGAAAATCTGATTCCAGGAAATAAAGGCGGCAATCCTCAATCGCTGAAATATGTCGAGGGTTTGTTGTTTGTTTATTGTGACTCTTCAACAAAAGATGACAAAGCGCTCCTAAATAATTTTGAGAAGCAAAACAATAAGCGGCTTTGGTACATATTTTTCCAATCCGGAAACAAACTCCATCATCATCCAGTTCGATCTCTCCCAAACGACCGCTCTAATAATTGCATTAAAAATATGATTTATTCATACCAAAGTAAAACAGATTTAAATGCTGGCTCTCAAATCTTACATTTGTCATTTGAAGTGACACAAGTAGTGAGCTCCCATCAGATTATCATATTGATTTATTTTGTCTGACTGGAGTGCACAGTGTCAGGATGAATAGGAATGAGTCAACCTCGTCCAATTAGGCTTTGCAGTCCTTGAAGAATCTGCAGGAAGGGGTGGGAGGCGCGAGGGCTATTTTTCAATTTTCTATTTTTTCAATATGTCCCAATGTGATTCATCAACCGCGCAACTCTGGAGGCGGAGTAATTTATCTGGGAAATTTCGAACCCAGAATCTCTGATCCATGCAGGCAGCCGTGCTAACTGGGGTCGTCTGATACAGAATTATGGAGATCAAAATTATTCTTCTGGTCCACCAAGACCTTATTGCTAAAACATGAAAAAAAAAAATTACATATAAACATAAAATGCTGTCCTTTTTCAAATTGCGCAAGAGCCTTGCGCAAGCTAACGTCTTCCAACGTCACTCCGTGCTTTTCCCGTCACACATCTTGTAATTTCAAGTTGCCGTGATCAGTAAAGTAAATGATTCCAAATGATTCATTTTGCGCCAAGATGACATCTTGAGCACTTTTGGACAAGGTCCGAACGTTCAGGTTTCACCGTGGCAGCGAGCCTCGGCGCTAAAATGACAAGTTGCGCGCTAAACACTCGCAAGCAGGAGGGGTTAATGACTGGGATTCCTCGCTGCCGCTGTCGCCCTGCACCAGTGACTAATAGCTTTATTAGGGCAGCTTTCAGTCTAATTAAACGGCGCTAATCTCGTTTGGCAAATATTGCGAGGTGCAAGTTCAAGGTGCTCCTGTGGGCCCCCCCCCCCCGACCCCCACCCTCGAGGTTCGCCTCGGCGCCATGACAAGCCAATTTTACAAGCGTGGCGTGTCGTTAACATCTGCCACTTGTCATGCTAAACACAATAAGTCTGTCAAATGGAATGACATATTTATTCGAGTGAGCTGTGGATCAGCTACTTGGGTCTTCCACTATCACATCGCGATGACAGAAACCGATATAACAGCACGCGACTGTGCAACGTACATCAGCTGAAAGAGTTTCACAACCAGTACGTTTCTAATATCAGAACAAAGCACTTTGCTAACCCCTGACCACCATTGTTACAACACTGCCAGAGCTGCAATTCAGCGCTTGTCAAAAGAACGGCAATCGGCACAGCATGCGATCCCCGCCGGAGCCGCAATCAAGTCATTCCGTCGCAGTCTTCAGCGAAAAATTCAAGTTAATCACTGACATCGCCCGGTTGGTGGGAATCACGTTGTCGCGTGGGCATGACCGACAAACCACCATTTTATTTGTGACAGCTTCACACGCTAAAGTGAATGTCGCTGTCCTTCTAAAACCTGACAAATATATTAAAGCCATACAGTCGACCATAGATAGGCCGAGTTCACTGGTGACCATAAAATGAGTGAAATTTAAAATGTCTGACTGGACGGATGATTGGCCGCCCGCTGGGTGACTGGTTAGCGCGTCGGCCTCGCGGTGCAGACGGGCAGGCTTCGATTCCGGCTGCGGCCTTCGTGTGTGTAGTTTGCATGTTCTCCCTGTGCCTTTGTGGGTTTTCTCCGGGTAATCCGGTTTCCTCCCACATTCCAAAAACATGCGTGGCAGCTCTAAAATTGTCCCGAGGTGTGAGTGTGAGCACGGATGGTTGTTCGTCTGTGTGTGCCCTGCAATTGGCTGGCAACCAGTTCCGGGTGTACCCCGATGATGGCTGGGATAGGCTCCAGCACACCCCACAGCCCTTGTGAGGATCAGTAGATCAGAAAAATCATTTGCCTAGTCCCAGAGGGTGAAAGGGATTTTTTTTTTGTGCCAGTTGCTAAATGCCAGCTCTGGATGAAGTAATTCAGTCATCCATGAGTTTTATACAGTTTCTATCATGTAATGTCATATACCTCATAATTCACCACACACAAGGCCACCGGCTTTTTCAGTTTTTCTTTTCCAATTGACCTTGGAGCAGCATTGCAAAATTGCCACCTGGCAAGAAGTTTTTCTGTCCCTGAGTGCAGTTCCGCGCCAGTTTGGGAAGCTTTATGGTCATAATGCTGCTCCAATGAGAGCGGTGATAAAGCTTTACTCATACTGACCTCAGCTTGTTGAACATCTTCTGCTTGAAGCCTTTGAACAACTTCAAGGCAGTACGGGTCAAGCTTTATCATTTTCCAAAGGATGTGCTGAATCGAGGTTTTGTTGATACTGGCTCCGGTGCATCCCTTGACATCAATTTTCGCTGCTTTGTGGCCACGTCTGCTCTAAGAGTTCAGTGTTTCCATCATGGGTGACAGCAGCAGGCACGCTGAACCCTGCATGGTTTATCCAAATGAGAATTTATTTTGAGAGACGTGCCATGGATAGCATAATTTGACCGACATGTTGAAGTATTCTCAAACTGGCGCTGAGCTGGGTGGGTCTGTAATACATCCCGGTGATTTCAAAAGATAATAATTTTTTTCTAAAAGCCTTCAATGACGAATTTTCTACTCAGCTAATCGCCCACTTAATGTCATCAAACAAAATTATCTCCGTAGACGCCTTTTTCTTAATTTATCCAACCGCGGTCTCGCAGCCATGTTTCCAATCCAAAATGTTTTAAAAAAATAAAAAGGGACGCGGTGAAGCGGCCGCGCTTGGCCTACAATTAAAATAATTCTTGCAGTAATTAAGCAGAATCAAATTAAAGCGCACAGCGCTTCCTCCAAGGAGAGTGCGGCGTGTGTAATTGGAAATTTCGTAATGGTTTGCGCGATTAAATATGCATTAAGCGGCGTGGCATGCCTATCAGTCAGCGACGACGGCCTGCGGACGGTTGGTGTCGAGCTAATGTCGCTTTTAAAGTGTTCCCGATGTCGCCCATCGCGCAGCGAGTCTTGGTGATCGTTCGTTGATAGCAATCGCTGCTATCGTCCCTGTAAAATGGGACATATCGCCAAAAGTGACTTTTTAAATGGCAGCGTTGCCTCCGGTTGATTTCTGAAAAATGTCTGTGAGGATTCCGATTTTCTGTCCAGGCTAATTTAGAAAATGATCGTCAACAATGACCTGTTAGCTTGGCGGGGTTAAGTTCCAGAGCCACTTTCAAGCGGCTACATTGTCTGAAACAATTTCATACAGTCAGATGGCAACTTATTTGTTTATTCATTTTTGTTTGTTTGTTTGTTTGTTTTTTTCACGTGAGCGCCGTGTTTGCATGAACCTCGACTCGCTCTTGCCTGCCCGTGTACAGTACGATTTATAATTCAAGCACAGTCGGGAGATGGGGGAAATGAAAAATTGATTTGAGAGGAACGCCACGGAGATGATTTCTTTTCAATGTCTGATTTCCCACAACGCTTCTGTCAGTCTTTTTGTCTCTCGCTAGAGTTTGAGATGAGGATTGGGCTATGAACAGCAACGTGTTTCATGGTCACGCTTGCGCGCGTGACGCTAACGTACACCGAAACATGTTAACACGGTTCGGTGCATCAGGTTTAGGAAAATAAAAAAAAAGGGGGGGGCGAAATATTGGCTGCCTGGAAATCGTAACTCTGTATTGTGTTGCTGTTTTTGAAACCCTAACCGTGTCTTGAACCTTTTTTCAAGCAAGTCTTGCTGTTTCAAGCCTCGGTTAACGTTTCAGCCCTTGTTCGATCGCATCATTTAGACTTGAAACCCTAACAATAAATTCAAACCATACTGCCAGAGGCATACTATTCTTTTGGTTTGGTAATGCTTGGATTTTTTTTTTCAATATAAAATATCTGCTATGCCTTGATAAAGGTTGGGAAACCTTGAATTATAATAATCCCTCATGCAAAAGATGGTCAAGTGTCCTTGACGCTCGGAAAAAGGAAAAACTACGATCGGGGAGAAGTCCAGCCTCCCGGCATGCAACAGATAACCGCCGAAATTGCGAGCTCTGCCACTATACAGTACGTATCACCCCCCCCCCCCCCCCCCCCCCCCCCCCCCCCCCCCCCCCCCCCCCCC
>CAAKHF010018454.1:14910-27221 GCA_901007745.1 Hippocampus kuda | reverse complement strand
CCCCCCACCCCCAAAATCCTGTGTGGACGCAATGTGTGTCGATTTCACACCAAATCATCACCTCAATCTAAAGTATCAGCCACGACATTTCAAGACCAACCTACTATGTCACCAAACGAGCCAGACTGGCTACAAAATATTCTTTCGTTATGTTGAGGAACAGGCACAAGTGACAATAATGCAATAATTATTCTCAACGTGTTTTTCCAACTTATAAAAGTAAGTTTGCAATTCCCAACTACCGGTTTAAAAAAAAAAAAAAAAAAAGGAGCCAATCCCCTCACACTATACGGAGACAAATCTTTGTGTGTGTGCGCTAACATACTTGGCCAATTCAGATGCTTCTGATTCTGTTCAACAACTATAGAAGTGGGATCTGAATGTATAGCGGTTATTGATTGCTGATTAGCTTTAGATAAAAATGAATGCACAGATGTGTGGCCGGTGTCCCAAAAGTAAAACTGTGTGCTTTCAAAAAATAGACATCCTGCCCCTAGGCCTGTGTTGTGTGTCACGGCAGCTGATAGCAAAGGCAATCCACAGCTGTGAGGACTTGCAGGGCGGGTTGGGTGGGGTGGTGGGGGGGTCTTGCAGCCTAATGGCCAGCCTAGCTATCAGGAAGGCTCTCGTCTTGACTGACAGGCACTGCTTGTGACTTTGCTTCCCCTATAAGGGCACATCAACTTTAGGGCTCTGACGTTTCACTCGCCACCAGCTCCACCCGACCCCCTCCCGGTAGTGGAAGTATCTTTCTGGAACCTTCTGAATGGGAGCTTCCAGAAGCCCCCCACCCTCGCTGAGGTATAAAAAGCCCCCCAGTGTGCCGGGGGAGTCTGCATCGAGTCCAAAGACACTCACCGGAGGGAGCAGCAGCGCAAGTCCCAATTCAGAGTCAGAGCTCTTCACAAAAGGCATCGACAGACTCAACCGCCACAGATTTCATATTCAAGGTAAGTCCGAAGCAAGCGATATCAAACACGGTGTGGTAATTTCTGAATATTTTTTGAAGGAAGTTATCAACAAAAATGTGCGGCCGGATTGCGGCAATACTCAGACAACAATATTCCATGTTGACGAGCTATGTTCTATTCGGACGGAGCGGTGGAGTGGTGTGCCACGAGTATCTTAACGACACCGAAGCATGGGCTGAGCACATGGCGTGGAGGGTGACCCTGAGCGTGAGCGCAATGGCAAACACCAGAGTCGCAGGAACTAAGAGCAGGAGATGATTTGACGCACATGTGTGCTACCACAACAACTCTTTGCTGAAAAAGAATCGCATTCTATCTTAAATTGGCTTCGTTTAACATTGGGGTGTTAGGTAACCCATTGGGAGGGGGATGGTCAAAGGTGTTTGATTGACAGGAGGAACATGTGCTGGCGCACCAGAAGCAGCTGCTAAGCCCCGCCCCACAACTCCCTAAAACCACGTGGTGCTCTTTTATCACCAGAACTTGGACTCTGATTTTTAGATATTTGGAGTTTGGTTTGGAAGGGCGGCACAGTCGTCTCGTTAACTCGTCCGTCTCGCAGTTCTGAGGTTCAGGGTTGAATCCTGGCTCAGTGTGGAGCTTGCATGTTCTCCATATGTTTGTCTGGTTTTCTCCGGGTTTTCACGCACATTCTTAAAACTTGCTAAATGCTCAAATTCTCCACAGTCCCTGCCTAACTACATGCTCTGCGATTAGCCGCCCGACCCTCAATGTATCCCACCCGGTGCCCCAAGGTCATCTGGGATAGGTTCCAACTCACCCGTTCCTCCAATTCCGAAAGAAGTTTGATGGATGAATCGATGTTGAATTGGGTTTATTTTCTCTGCCAGATGCCCGAAAACGCCGCACATGCCATGGAGGAGGAGACGGAGACCTTTGCCTTCCAGGCTGAGATTGCTCAGCTGATGTCACTGATCATCAACACCTTTTATTCCAACAAGGAGATCTTCCTCAGGGAGCTCATCTCCAACTCCTCTGATGTAAGTTTTATCACCTTATTGCACCCAACGTGAACCCAACTGTGATCTTAAATCCAAGGTACACGCTGAACCTTGATTTTTGACTTTTACGCCCGAGGCGGGAAATAAATAGCGCTGCTGAGTACAAATGAGATTCCCTCCGACAGGCTTTGGATAAAATCCGCTATGAGAGCTTGACCGACCCCAGCCGACTGGACTCCTGCAAAGACCTGAAGATCGAAGTCCGGCCCGACCTGCACGCTCGCACCCTCACCCTGGTCGATACGGGTATCGGCATGACCAAGGCGGACCTGATCAACAACCTGGGCACCATTGCCAAGTCAGGCACCAAGGCTTTCATGGAAGCCCTGCAGGCCGGAGCCGACATCTCCATGATCGGTCAGTTCGGCGTGGGCTTCTACTCGGCCTACCTGGTGGCTGAGAAAGTGACGGTCATCACCAAGCACAACGACGACGAGCAGTACATTTGGGAGTCCGCGGCCGGGGGCTCGTTCACTGTCCGTCCTGACACTGGTAAATTTCACTCGTTATTTCTAGCTCGATGCGCTGGCCCAGTTGTTAGCATGTATTAGTGCTGTTCTTTCGAAAACGGATGGACTTTATCACTCCGGTTCTTGAGATCATTCACCGAGCGTTGATGATCTCTTTATCGCTGACTTTCAGGGGAGTCAATTGGCAGAGGCACACGAGTGATCCTCCACCTCAAAGAAGATCAGACGGAATACTGCGAGGAGAAGCGCATCAAGGAAGTTGTGAAGAAGCACTCTCAGTTCATCGGATACCCGATCACACTTTACGTAAGTCAGTGTGTTCATTATATTTTATTTTCCCGCAATGGAACTGAAAAGATCCCAATTTAAATTCCCGTCCGTTATTCTCAAGGTGGAGAAGACGAGAGAGAAGGAGGTTGATCTGGAGGCAGGAGAGAAGGAGGAAGAAGCGGACAAAGACGCTGCTGCGGAGAGCAAAGACAAACCAGACATCGAGGACGTCGGCTCCGATGAGGACGAGGACACCAAGGAGAGCAAGAATAAGAGGAAGAAGAAGGTGAAGGAAAAGTACATGGACCAGGAGGAGCTGAACAAGACGAAGCCCATCTGGACCCGTAATCCTGACGACATCACCAACGAAGAGTACGGCGAGTTCTACAAGAGTCTCACCAACGACTGGGAGGACCACCTGGCCGTCAAGGTAAATGAACGCCGCAGCTCTTCGTCGATGAACTCGCCGCAACAGGATCCATCCGAGCATGTGGCTTCTTTTCGTCGGGTCTGCAGCATTTCTCCGTGGAGGGACAGTTGGAGTTCCGGGCACTGCTCTTTGTACCCAGACGAGCTGCGTTTGACCTCTTTGAGAACAAGAAGAAGAGGAACAACATCAAGCTGTATGTGCGCAGGGTCTTCATCATGGACAACTGTGAGGAACTGATTCCAGAGTATCTCAGTAAGTATCTCGCTCTAAATAATCCCCTTCAGGTCTTTTTTTTTTCAAACTCTTTCACAACTGACCAGTTTGGCTTCCTTTGTTTTCTACTCAGACTTCATCAAGGGCGTAGTGGACTCTGAGGACCTGCCCCTGAACATCTCCAGAGAGATGCTGCAGCAGAGCAAGATCCTCAAGGTCATCCGCAAGAACCTGGTCAAGAAGTGCCTGGAACTCTTCTCCGAGCTTGCGGAAGACAAGGACAACTACAAGAAGTGCTATGAGCAGTTCTCAAAGAACATCAAGGTAGACTGATCTCAAAAGTCAACATCGCTCAAAGAATCCTACCGCCAATGTTATTAACCCACATTTGTGATTTAGCTCGGCATCCACGAGGATTCCCAGAACAGGAAGAAACTGTCAGAGATGCTGAGATACTACACTTCCGCTTCTGGAGATGAGATGGTTTCTCTGAAGGACTACGTTTCACGCATGAAGGACAACCAGAAGCACATCTACTATATTACCGGTTTGTCATCATCCTGTTGTTATCCCGACTTTCGCTACATTTGCATGACTATTTAGCATGTCAAGCATATTACCACCCGACTTCTGAAACAGGCGAGACCAAAGACCAGGTGGCCAACTCTGCCTTTGTGGAGCGCCTCCGCAAGGCCGGTTTGGAGGTCATCTACATGATCGAGCCCATCGACGAGTACTGCGTCCAGCAGCTGAAGGAGTACGATGGCAAGAACCTGGTCTCGGTCACCAAGGAAGGCCTTGAGCTACCTGAGGATGAGGATGACAAAAAGAAGCAGGAGGAACTCAAGACTAAGTTTGAGAACCTTTGCAAGATCATGAAGGACATCCTGGACAAGAAGATTGAAAAGGTTTGCGTGCAGGAGACACTGACTGTCTATCCTTGCGTCTTTGCCGCGGCGATAACCAAATGCGGCATTCTTTCAAGGTGACCGTCTCCAACCGCCTGGTCTCGTCGCCCTGCTGCATCGTCACCAGCACGTACGGCTGGACGGCCAACATGGAGAGGATCATGAAGTCGCAAGCCCTGAGGGACAACTCCACCATGGGCTACATGACCGCCAAGAAGCACCTCGAGATCAACCCCCTGCATCCCATTGTGGAGACCTTGAGGGTGAAAGCAGAGGCGGACAAGAATGACAAGGCGGTGAAGGACCTGGTCATCCTTCTGTTCGAGACGGCACTGCTATCCTCGGGATTCACGCTGGAGGACCCCCAGACGCATGCCAACCGCATCTACAGGATGATCAAGCTTGGTCTCGGTGAGTGTTTCTCCATTTATTTGTCTGATCTTTTCTGATTTTAGTCGAGATTATCCTCAAGTAATTTTGAAGAGACCTAAGGCGTTCACACGAATGTATAATTGCCAGGCATCGACGAAGATGACTCTGCAATTGAGGACATCATTCAGCCCGCTGAAGAAGACATGCCAGTCCTTGAGGGCGATGACGACACGTCAAGAATGGAGGAAGTCGACTGAACACATCTGCTTTCATCATTTTACACGGTGTAACTTATTTGAGTCATTTGTTTCTAACAGTCACTTTTTGTCAAAATAATGTTTAAAAAAAAAGGAGCCCATGGCGTTGTCACAATCGAACCTCAGCTGCTTCTGTGAAACTGCTCGAAACATATTTTTATTTTGACTGATTCCAAGCAATTCTATTTTTGCTAGTTATAGATGATACAATTCAATTGATGAATGGATGTTTATAGCTCATCCATCCATCCATTCATTTTCTGTACCACCTATTCTCATAAGAGTCATAGGTGACCTGTATCCTATCCCATCCTATACACCGCAAGTGTCAAACACCAGTCCTCAAGGACCACTCTCCTGCCTATTTGAGATGTTTCTTTCTTGGGTGCTATACTTCTTCTCCTTTCGGCTTGTCCCTTTTCAGGGGTTGCCACAGCGAGTCATTAATTTCCATCTTTCCCTGTTCTCTGCATCCTCTACTCTAACTCCAACTACCTGCATGTCTTCCCTCACGGCATCCATGAATCTCCTCTTTGGCCTTCCTCTCTGTCTGCTACCTGGTAGCTCCATCTCTAACATTTTCCTACCAATGTATCCCCTGTCCCTCCTCTGTACATGTCCAAACCATCTCAGTCTGGCCTCTCTCACTTTTTCTCCAAACTTTCCTGTCTGAGTTGTCCCTCTGATGACCTCATTTCTGATCCTGTCCATCCTTGTCACTCCTAAGGAGAATCTTAGCATCTTTAACTCAGCCACCTCTAACTCTGCCTCCTGTCTTTTGCCAAGTGCTAGTGTCTCGAGACCGTACACTGGGATGCTATACACCCACGACTAATTCCCAGCCATTCACAAGGAACATCTAGACAAACAATGACAAAAACTCATATTCAGACTGGGAGGCAGACATAATAATCATGGAGCGCCGTTCTTATCTCAACAAAGAAAATATAGTTGCTTGGAACAATGTATTCATTTTTCTTTTGGAGTCTTCTGTTTAAACCTCAAAGGAAAATATTAAGTCACTGGAAATATGTAGCCTCTGTCTTTTGTTACTTTTTTTTTTAAAATGAAAGCATTCGTATTTGTAATAAAATCAACTGAGAAATACAAGTGGAATTCTTCCCTTGCCCTTTGTGTTGTATGTATCACCTTTTTATTTCCTCAAGGTAATTGCGTCACAAAGTGAGATTTCCGTAACTTTTTCCAATGTTCTGGAACGTTCCGTGAACGCCACGTTATTTATTTATTTATTTATTTATTTGTGTGTTCCGCCCCTTATGACGTTTGGCTTCAATAGCTCCCGCCCCGTTTTCCTAACTGACAGCCCATTTGGACCAACCAGCGCTCGATGTTTTACCGGCTGCATCGAGGAAGATTCCAGAGAGTTCCAGAAGCTCTGAGCTCAAGTCGACGCTTCTCGAACGCCTTTTGTAGAAGGGCTATATAGACGAGATCTGTAGTCGTCGCTTGTCACACTCCTCTGAGCACTTTTAACGTCGGAGTTTACTCTTCCAACACACCGAGGACCAAGGTAAGGGAATGAGCCCCTTCAAATCCTGCTTATTAAATCGTTATCGTCGCTGTCGTTATACGGATTTATCTCGTGTTAAGGTATTGTAAGAGTGTGTCGCGTGACAACGATTTGTGTTCTCGAAACATGTCTGGTTAAAATATTTGAAAAATGATTTGAATATGTTTAATTGTATGAATAATGTGGTGGTGCGAATTCCATTGAAGCTAGTATCCACATGATCGTGTGATACAGTATTATTAGCAGTAAATAGGGTGTGCAACGATTGATTTTAATCCTTCCGTTGTTTCTTATTTAGATGTGAGAACGATATCCTCATTTTTGTCTTTTATAGTTTCTCGCGAAAGACGAACACATGGGCCCACGGTGGTGCACTTGCCAGACTAAGTTTACGTGTAATGGGTGTAAAGCAAGATGCCAAACAAAGTTTTAACATTATTATACACCTGAGAAGGGGTCAAAGAGACGTTTTGACATATTGTGAGGAATTAACCCATTGCTCTATTGAGATTCCAATAGAAACTGCAGAGTACCTTCTGGAAACTTGCAGTTTCCTGGTGGATTCGCTAGAGGGCGTCGCAGAGCCATTACGCCATGCAACTCAACCGCTTGCCAAATATGACAGTAGTCCTCGGTTTACGTCATTTTTTTACGAACAGTACGACGTGTACGAAGAATCCACGCCGAGTTAACGCTTGAGGCTGGGTGATATGAACTTTGATCTAAAACGGATGTGCTTTGCATCACCTCAGATACAAAAAAAAAAACGTTTTCTTCCTCAGTATTATCACTTAGCGTCCATTAAAGTATTAAAATGACATGACAATAAATGCTGCCTCTTGTGAGAATGTGAATTGTGTCAAAACATTTGCAAGCACAATCCTTATTAAATGAACACTAAATGTTCAATTTATTTAATTCTACTATCCAACTGTTTGGCTCGGCCAATGCTGACGTCTGTTGCGGTCATTTCTAATATCGAGTTGTGTTGGTGAGGCAAGTCAAAATATTTGCAGCATGTGGATATCTAGTTCCTGTTTTCAGCCATGTTAGTATAAGCAGTGCACATAAGCGGGATGTATAGTGAACTAAAGCAGCCACAAAAAAAGTCATTGAAAAAGAAAAATTGCAAAGATATTTCAACAATATGATGATGAAAGAAAACTAGCGAATATATTTTAATATGATAAAAATATGGTTATTGATGACCCATTTGTGTTTGCGCAGTAAAAGTTTCTGTGAGTAAAGTCATAACTTTACTCTTGTGTTATTGATACAAAGTACGTTCTGACTTCAGTGTAAATTAGGGTTTATGTCATCATAGGACCAGAACATCATTCATAGGACCGGAACGTCATTTATAGGACCGGAACGTCATTTATAGGACCGGAACGCCATAGGAGCCCCGCCCCGTGTTATGAATGCAGAAGCTGCACTATAGAATGAAACACTTAAGCCCAAAGCGTCCTCAGAGTAGATTGCGATGGGATTTGAGCTTCAAGGCCCAAAGGTGGATTAAAGACGGGTTAAGGCAGTCTGTTGAACTACCTGCTTTGCCCACACTCTCCTCTGTATAGGTCACTAGCCATTACTAAGCTTCTGAAGTTTAGTTCGTTAATTTGTCATTTTAAAAAAATGCTACAGTGTGGCTTGTGAGCTGACCCAACTCAAACACAAGCGCGGTTGAAAATGGATTGATAATGGTCACGATGACTGCTTATTTTAATGTTCATACATCTCTTTGTGCTTAAAGATGCCTGAGGATCATCCAATGGAGGAGACGGAGACCTTTGCCTTCCAGGCTGAGATTGCTCAGCTGATGTCCCTGATTATCAACACCTTCTATTCCAACAAGGAGATCTTCCTCAGGGAGCTCATCTCCAACTCCTCGGATGTAAGTTGCGAAATAATGGTCGTCGTCAATGTCAAAGCTGTGTCTATAGTCATGTGATTCCCAGCCACTTGTGGTGTTAAGATGTAATTAGGAGTGCTGTGGGAAATCATCCAATTTCACGCAAATGGTTACGAAAATGAGTTATGAGAAATAATGTGCAGAAACTATGCTGGGAGTGGCAACATATAGCGATGGGCAGAAACGTTACAAGCTTGTCCACTAGATGGCAGAAGCCACCTGTTGCATTCATCCATCCATCCATTTTCGAATCATTTAAAAGTGAGGTGACTGATTCTTGAATTTCTCTCTGAAGGCTTTGGACAAAATCCGCTATGAGAGCCTTACCGACCCCTCCCAGTTGGATACCGGCAAGGAGCTGAAAATTGAAATCATTCCCAACAAAGAAGAGCGCACCCTCACCTTGGTCGATACGGGTATCGGCATGACCAAGGCGGACCTGATCAACAACCTGGGCACCATTGCCAAGTCGGGCACCAAGGCGTTCATGGAAGCCCTGCAGGCCGGAGCCGACATCTCCATGATCGGTCAGTTCGGCGTGGGCTTCTACTCTGCCTACCTGGTGGCCGACAAGGTGACGGTTGTCACCAAGCACAATGACGACGAGCAGTACGTGTGGGAGTCCGCGGCCGGGGGCTCGTTCACAGTCATGGTGGACAAGAGTGAGTACACACCGTTAGCTTAGCACACAGTTTTGCTACACGAAGAACGTTATCTGTAACCTGAGTTGCCCCTTTTGCCCATCAGCTAATGAACCGATTGGTCGTGGAACCAAGGTTATTTTGCACCTGAAGGATGACCAGATGGAATATGTTGAGGAGCGGAGGGTCAAAGAGATTGTGAAGAAGCACTCACAGTTTATCGGCTACCCCATCACGCTCTATGTAAGTGAAAGGGGACAATCGGTTCATCTCAATTAAAATGTGTATGTTAATTTATTGTTGTGACATTCATTACACCAAGCTAAAAAAAAAAATCAGAAAATTAAATGCTAAAGGAGTAAAAGTCATGTCATTTCATGTCACCATTTTCTTTTCCTTTTAGTTGTATCATAGTGTGAATGATGCACACCTCCCCTATTTCTGACTCGGAATGACTGTTCTTTTAAATATCAAACTCACAAGTGACGAGCAAGTTGTGTTCCTTCAGGTTGAGAAGGAGCGAGACAAGGAGGTGAGTGACGACGAAGCAGAGGAGGAAGGTGAGGAGAAGGAGAAAGAGAAGGACAAAGACAAGGATGAGGAAGAGCAGGACGACGACCAGCCCGAGGTGGAGGACATCGGCGAGGACGACGACGAGCACGACAAGTCCTCGGACAAGAAAAAGAAGAAGAAGATCAAGGAGAAGTACATTGACCAGGAGGAGCTGAACAAAACCAAACCTCTGTGGACGCGCAGTGCCGACGATATCACCAACGAGGAGTACGGCGAGTTCTACAAGAGCCTTACGAATGACTGGGAGGAGCACTTGGCTGTCAAGGTTGGTCTCGGGTGGAAAAAGAACTGCCACGCCGTACTAAAGAGGAAAAGCAGACATACTTAAGAATAATATTTACATTTTAAATTCCGGTATTGTAAGTGCTATTACTCCCCCACAAATAATATCAATGCGCTTCTTTTTGTCAGCACTTCTCAGTGGAGGGTCAGCTGGAGTTCCGCGCCCTGTTGTTTGTGCCTCGCCGCGCGCCGTTTGACCTCTTTGAGAACAAGAAGAAGAAGAACAATATCAAGCTGTATGTGCGCAGAGTCTTCATCATGGATAACTGCGATGAGCTCATTCCAGAGTACCTCAGTGAGTACAGACTTGCCACAAAGCACGTTTTCACTTCCCAAAACAATCGCTCACTCTCTTCCTCTTGCTCAGACTTCATCAAGGGCGTGGTGGACTCTGAGGACCTGCCCCTGAACATCTCCAGAGAGATGCTGCAGCAGAGCAAGATCCTCAAGGTCATCCGCAAGAACCTGGTCAAGAAGTGCCTGGAACTCTTCACAGAGCTCGCTGAAGATAAAGACAACTACAAGAAGTGCTATGAGCAGTTCTCAAAGAACCTTAAAGTGAGTTGATGACAAAGTCCACATCCTTTGAGGACTCAGACTTTGTTTCCTAACGCACATTTATATTTTTAGCTTGGCATCCACGAAGATTCCCAGAACAGGAAGAAACTGTCAGAGCTGTTACGATACTACACTTCTGCTTCCGGGGAGGAGATGGTGTCTCTGAAGGACTATGTGACGCGCATGAAGGACAACCAGAAACATATCTACTACATCACAGGTGAGCATGCCGCTCTTCTCCGTGTCTTGACAAGCAGTTGAAACCGTCGTAGTTACGGAAACGTTTGCCTGTCAGGTGAGACCAAAGACCAGGTGGCCAACTCGGCCTTTGTGGAGCGCCTCCGCAAGGCCGGCTTGGAGGTCATCTACATGATCGAGCCCATCGACGAGTACTGCGTCCAACAGCTGAAGGAATTTGAGGGCAAGAACCTGGTCTCGGTCACCAAAGAAGGCCTTGAGCTACCCGAGGATGAGGATGAGAAGAAGAAGCAGGAGGAGAAAAAGGCTCAGTTTGAAAACCTGTGCAAGATCATGAAAGACATCTTGGAGAAGAAAGTAGAGAAGGTAAGCACATTGAAAAAAAAAACTGGATTCCAAATTTACTGCAGAAGAGCAACTTGTTTACTCTGTTTCTTGTCGAGCAGTTTTAAAAACATTTGTCAGTATCAGCCCTGGGATAAGAGTTCTATTTATCCGACAAAAAACGGGAAATAAAAGCCTATAATATAAAATGAGCATCAACAAAAAGAAAAAGCATGACTTACAGTGACATATCTGAACGACGAGTTGCACTATGACCAATCACACTTCTTTGTTCACGAGCTCATGACCAAAACAGGAAGTAGCCGAGCAAAATATAACCGGCAATAGTGCTAAATATTGATTTGAGATTTTAAAAGCTCTTTGTTGACAAAAACTGCATATTCCTGCTCTGGCAAGGAGTCCCATCAAGCCAACAAAAAGCAGGAAGTCGAAATTTACCACAGTAAAACTGAAAATGGAACCATAAAGAAGTGACTCAAATGCACCATGCCTATGCATGCTTGCGCTGGCTGAGAATTCCAGAAACCCGGTTGAAGTCAAGAATTTGATACAGCCAACTGGATTTCCTCCACAGGTCACAATCTCTAATCGCCTGGTAACGTCCCCCTGCTGCATTGTGACCAGCACGTACGGCTGGACGGCCAACATGGAGAGGATCATGAAGGCCCAGGCCCTCAGAGACAACTCCACCATGGGCTACATGGCAGCCAAGAAGCACCTCGAGATCAACCCTGAGCACCCCATCATGGGGACGCTGCGGCAGAAGGCAGAAGCAGACAAGAACGACAAGTCTGTGAAGGATTTGGTCATCCTGCTGTTCGAGACGGCACTGCTGTCCTCGGGATTCACGCTGGACGACCCGCAGACGCACTCCAATCGCATCTACAGGATGATCAAGCTTGGTCTCGGTGAGTCGTTGAACAAGCTATTCTCCTACTGAGTCACTAGCATTTATTTTTATGCAAATTTACAATTCCTGATGGTCTTTCTAGGCATCGACGAAGATGAGCCGACTCCAGATGACACCACCGGCCCCGTTGAGGAAATGCCCCCATTGGAAGGTGACGACGACACATCCAGGATGGAGGAAGTGGACTAAAACTGCTCCCCACACCCCACGGTTACGTCTCATTAAAGTTATCCAAGCGCACTGTTAATACTGGAACACCCCCTTAACTTCTCCCTTTGGAATCCCCCCCCCCCCCCCCCCCCCCCCCCCCCTCCCCCTTTTTTTTTTTCCTCCCTTCTTTTTTTTTTTTTTTTTTTTTTTTTTTTTTTTTTTTTTTTTTTTTTTTTTTTTTTTTTTTTTTTTTTTTTTTTTTTTTTTTTTTTTTTTTTTTTTTTTTTTTTTTTTCTGG
>CAAKHF010018432.1:2172-47525 GCA_901007745.1 Hippocampus kuda | reverse complement strand
ATCTATAATACTGCCCGTGTTTGCATTTTTAAATCATAATTTCGACTAGCAATTCACAATCCTCGCACTGGCGGGCTACTGGTGTGGTCCTCACGGGCTACCTGGTGCCCGCGGGCACCACGTTGGAGACCCCTGCTCTAGATGAATATCATGATTTATATTGGCATACAATTCAAGGAAATTACAGCAGTGTAGCAAACCTTCACTTCAATCAGTAGCCAAAAGGTAGCTCTCCGTTTCCAAAAGGTCGCCTGAAGCATTCAATTGTGTTTTTCCCACCCGCTTTGTTGTCATGGCTACTATGCTGCTCACAGCCACGAGGGGGAGTACTTGCATTGTATTCATCTCATTATGGTCCATATCAGAAAAACACTGGCTATCGTTTTGATTTTGTTTGGGTTTTTTTTTTTTTTTTTGGGGGGGGTCGAGAAAGGTTTCAACATCAGAGGGCTCAATTCCTTTTTTTGTCTCTCATTTTTATTTGCACCATTTCTCTATTCTTCACGCTGCTTTGTATGATTGCATTCCATTGTTTGAGTTTTGGTTTTCAGACCTTGGCGTTATTATGCAAAGGCATGACAACAGCTGTCTGGTATTTCTCATCTTATTCTGGCAATTTATTTTGATGTGTGCTGTATTTGATACGATAATTGCGTTTTTTTTCTGGTGGACCTTGCATCTTTTTTCCAACGCACGCTTCCTTCAAAGTGCGTTCAAAATATCATGTTTGCGTGTGAGTGCAAACAATCTCGGCAACTGCAACGTGATTGAGTTTTACGTTGGGAACGGACAGACGGGTGTTAAAAGTTCAAAACGCACAAATTTCGCCCGACTTGCTCCGACACGCGAGGCTCGAAAAACGAGCTATCTGCACCTCTCTGACCTGCCGCGCGTGTGCCTGCCTGCTTGCTTGCGCCGCTCGGGTGAGCATGCTCAGGCGAGCCTCCGGGCGCTCATCGTGTGTTCATATTCATCCCCCCCCCCCTGACACGACCTGCTGGGCCGTAATGGATTTCAGCGGCCCCGCTAAGCAGTGACATGACACTCGGAGCGGGCCGTCCCTTCATTAGCTCGTGTTACTTCTCAGGGAAGCACTTGCAAATTCAAAGGCCGGCCGGTGCTTCTTTTTCCACTACATTCTGCCTTGGGGGTTTTGTCCACAACACACGCACGAGACGTGTTGCATTCTGGCAAGGGTGGGGGGGGGGGGGAACTCAAGACAACAAGACGTGCCACGAGTTGGACTTGCTCTATGTAGCTGAAAGAGCTTCCAAATGGCAGAACACACGTGGCTATAACCAACCTGTACTGAAAATGACGCGGAAAAAACATGTTGCGTTAGGGTTTGTGCCATCAAATATACCCCCCATTTTTTTCTTTTTGTACTTCCAAAAAAAAAGAAATCAAAATCAATTCATGGTCAGGAGGAAAGAGTCAATCAAGTGTATCGCAACACTTCCCCCGTTAAAGGGACAGGGTGGGAATCAAACCCGGCATCATGGGTTTGTGAAAGACATGAGCTTGCTAGCTAACGTGGGCGCTACGGTACACCTTCGATTTCAGCGTGAAAAGCGCACGCCTGTGCCATCCGTTCAGCAACAGAAAAGTCAATTCATTAGTCAGTCCCTCAACGATCACGTTAATTAAGTCTGAATTTCCGCCACGTCTAATTTTGGAATCGGCTCACCTGTTCAAATATAAACCGAGGCCGGCCCTCGGGCTCCCTTCCGAGCAATTTGCTGAACGTAACATCTTGTTTTCCACTGACACTTTACACATTGAAATGACGGGTGGAGGAAAAAGAAGGCTAAGATCACAGTTGAAGCCGTTTACGGCGTCTTCTCAATCGATCTGCCTTGGTCAAGGAACGCCGAAGGGTTTTATTTGCTAGTCTTCTGCCACCCATCTTTTTTTTTTTTTTTTCAGTCTTACTCCCACCTCTGCACTCCGGCACATCGTAGTCCACCAGAGAGATTTCTTTAATGAAGGTGGACAAAGACCAAGGGCAACCTCAGCTGCTCTACTCACAGGATGAATAATTAAAGCAGCGCGGTGGCACGTCTTATTTATGACACTGATAAAGGCTTCTAAACAAGCACGCAACCGCCTGCCGGTAAACGTAAACTCGTCGTACGCTTGTTATCTCAGCAGAAAATGGATTATGAACATTGGATGCGGTAGTGTCCTGTATAGACGGTATTGATCAAAGGCAATATCAGCGGTCGCGACGTTCCATTACGAGATTATATGCTCCTATAACGCGATTAAATACAAGAGCAGTTTCAGAAATTCAGAAATTTGCAAAAGGTAACTGGAACCGCACGGTGGGTGAGAGCAACCATTAATCCCGTTGGGTGACATTGTATGATATTTACCACGCAAGTTAAAACTATTAACGTTGTCTTTTGAATGACATTGAACCTGGAGGGAAAAAACGTGCATCTTAGAAGTGGACCCAGGTTGGAAGGCGAACTCTGCCTTACCCGACACCTGGCTAGCACTCATGCCTGACCCTAAATTAGGAATGTCAAACTCATTTTTGTCATTGGCCACATCATAATTACGGTTTTTTCTGGTGGGCCGTCATGACGGTGAAATCGGATAAACATATGATTGCCTCATATTGCATATAAAGTACTTGTTCTTTTTTTTTTTTTTTTTTTTTTAATGAGCAAGAAACATTAAGTCACTGCACATGATTGACTTTTACGGGCCGCATAAAATGACGTGGGAGGCCACATCTGGCCCCCGGGCCTTGAGTTTGACACCTTCGTACGAAACCAACCCTAACGCTACCCACCCAAAACTACACACCTGGACCTAAAGTTGATCACCGGCAAGTAATTTGTGAGGCATGCATGATTTTCACTTTGAGGTGGTCGCTCGCATCGCCATCGAGATCTCAGAGGTCGCAACTGGACAGATAATCCTCGTATATTATCTGCATCAATTGTGTAATGAGTCATAAGCGCTACGTCGATACGGGCCGTTGGCGCTGTGCACGGAGATCAGCTGGACCGGACGTGGCTGGAGGCAGATCACTTGCTATTAAAGGCACACTGAAATGAACTGCGGAACTTGAAATCCCTCTTTAAATCTTCTCATCTTTGTCGGGAGCGAGGCGGCAAGGCGTCCAGGTGGCGGGGGAGGGGCGCCACAGCACGTCACATCTGCCGCAGGCGGCGCGCATCAGGCTCATGAAAAAGGAGGGTTTTTTTTCTTAAATACAAAATACAGATTTATACATTGTGAGAGCTCACAAATTTGCTAATATGGACAAGACAAAAGAGTGCTCCTGGCGGGGGATGATGGACGCTCAGTGTGGGCTTTGTCATCGCCGCAGATGAGAAACGAGATTATGGACGCGAGTGTCCTGCGCAGGCTGTTTACTTTCAAGTCTTAAAATGAAGACTCACGCCAGCAAGTCCTTTTTAATAGACGTGCAAATGATCTCGGGTGTACTCACGCGACGCCATTTGACTTTGCTTTATTTCTACTTGTGTTTATTTCTATTGCGCAAGGTGGCGAGAAGAGTGGTTGCATTCAACATATGACGGAGCTCATGCGCCTGAGCGGGACCACGCACGCCATGGACTTTGTCGACAGTTTTTTTGCCGATATCTTTATTTCTATTGTGGAAAGTGGACGTTTTCCTAAACAAATGGCGAGGGACCTGCTTTTGTTGTGCATAAGCGAGCATGCTGAGGATTTATTGCAGTTCTACGAGATATTCCAAGTTGTGCAAGATGGCGTTGTCATAAAAATAAAAAAAATAGTATGTAACTATCAAAGCACTCATAAACCACATGCATCGAACTTTAGGTGTCAATGCAGCTCCCTCTAGTGGGAGCGGAAGGAACTGCACTTTGATGGTATTGAACTTTGAAGCGACTGTTTACCTGCCCATCGGTGCCGATGGTTCCGCCGCAGTCGCTGAGCAGCTCGGACATGTCGTAGTAGGAGGTGAACTCCCACAAGCACGCCTCCAGGTTGAGGTTGCGGTAGAAGCGCAGCGTGCTGGCGCCCCTCAGGGCGGCGCTGTACTGGTAGGGCGCCGTCTCGCCGATCACCTGCGGGTTCTTGGTGGCGTTGCTGAGGAAGCCGTGGCGCGTCTGGACTTCCGAGTAGTCCAGCAGGTTGGAGCAGCGGTGGTTGCCCACGCGGGTGCCGTCCGGGCTGAGGGTGAGCTCGAAGTTGGACAAGGCGCGGGTGGACACCACAGGGAGCATACCTGTAAAATGGACTTTTGAAATCACTTGGACACGGAACCAAAGCCATTTGACAGTGGAAAAAAAAACCCCATAATAATGTCACTTTTGTGGCCTTACCATCAATGTGAGGCATGTTGACAGTCAATTTGATGAGGTTGGGATGGTCGGGGTTCTCGGCTCCAGTGTAGCGCAGCTTGGCAGAGAAGGGCTCGGCTCCCACCGTGCCCGCTACGCGAGGCTGGCACATGCCTGCCGCCCGGCCGCAAACAAACATCAAACGTTTAGTTAGCTCACAAAAAAAGTGATATCCACCGCGCGGAAATGATTTTCAGCTGCCAGAGCAACGACGGCAGCTGCTCACGGCATGGTGGCATTAGCATAACAAACAAGAGCAAGCGCGGAATCACCCGTGACCGGCGGAAAGTAAACAGCAATGAAATACCGAAAAGAAGGTAAACCGAGACCGCCCAGAGCCACGTTTTGGTTTTTTTTTTTGGGGTGATATCAAATGTGATTAAATCCTTCATAAGCACAAAAGATTAAAAGAAGAGTTTTGGCGTGTTGAACATGTTCAGTGGGATTTTAATTTCAAACTGCTGCCTCAGGCTGGGGAGGAGATCCAGGGTAGACTTTGAAATTCAGATAGGGATCGATACGATATGTGCTCCATACACATAAGAAAAACAAAAAGAATACGATCTGATGCATCCCCCACAAAATATGAACCGATAAATGTAGCTGGCCGCCAGAACACCAGAGCAACGCAGACTCATTTTGCTTTTTTAATTCTTCAAATTTTTTATGTTTTTTCATTCATGCACGGACCAACCAAATCAACCAGAATCGGTTGGTAAGAAGGGAGAAAAATGGGTTTTGTCTACGATAAACAATAGCGATTTTGGGGTGGGGGGGTGATTTGTTCATGACGCCATGGACACTTTATTATTACACTGTAATATTACCAAAGATTTAAACTACGGCCCAGGGGGCCATTTGTGGCCCGCCATCAATTTTTCAGTGGCCCGTGGCCTCTCCTAAAAATGATGCTTGACACAGCCCACAAGACCAGTAGAAGAAAAAAAAAAAAAGTGAGGTTGGTGGTTGGCAGAGTGACAAGGGAGGATATCGAAAACAAAAAAATGATGCCGCTACTCTTAATTGATTCGCATTCTGAACAGTTTTTCTGGGTCTGCAAAGACACGAATGAACTACTGTATTCACAACTAAAATAATTTCACTTCAAAATATTAACGAATAAAGACAATTACATTTTAGAAGCAAAAATTATTTCTTCCACTTCATGCGACTGAACATGTCACATTCATTATTCTCAAGATTTTATTTTCTCAAGTGGTTGATTGAAATAAAATCATCTGGATCCGGATCCATTTTATATCCGCATCCAAATTACTTTTTGTACAACCGCGTGACGAAACAAAACTGGGTTCATCCAACACACTGTTTTTATGTTTTTACGACATCAACAATGCACGGCTGCTAGCCAAAAATGCCGATATCACACACTCACCCTCGTCCGTGCTGATGGTCACCACGGGGCTGCTGAGCTCCAGCCCCTCGTCGCCGTCCGAGTTGACGGCCCTGGCGGCGCATTGCACCCTGGAGCCCGCCTGGAAGTAGATGGCGTCCAGCGTGATGAGCTTGGACGAGGTGAAGAAGGTGTCGAAGTCCACCTCGCGCATCGGGCTGGTGACGCCGTCCGGGCCCTTGGGGGCGCTGACGAGCCAGCGGTAGCGCGTCAGAGTGTTGTTGATGTTCTCGCTCGCGCAGATGGAGCCCGTTTTGTCGTAGTCCGGGTATTTGAGGTTACACGCCTGCGGCAAGGAGGGGAAATAAAATGTCAAACTAGCGTCACTCGCGGGCTCGTCTAGACTTTTTCACGATGAAGTCTCCGACACGTAGAGACTGCGCAATCCCCAATATGATTTGAACAAACAACCTTTTATGGACACAATTCTGGGCGGGCGCGTCCTGAATGCCAACCATAATTTCCAGCCCTTCTCCTGTGTGTGTGTTTGCATTTCGTTGTAGATTTGGACGCAGTCGTGTTGGAGTCAGCCAGCAGTTGCATATCATCCGCCCAGTTAGCAGCCGCCCGTTCTGAAAGCAGGTTCGGACTCCACCATGCCGCCGGCTCGTTCTTGTTTTGCGGACCCCCTGAGATAGCCTTGACCACCCCATGAGCAGCCCCAAAGTCGAGCTTCACCATTGCGTGCTATGATGCTAATGTTAGCTAACAGGTTAGCCACAATATTTTACTGTTTTTTTTGATACGTGTGAAAAATGCGGCAAAGCCTCTCCTTTCTTCAGAGCACTTTGAAAGAGTCATTCATGCCTTCATCACGTCTCCGCTGGATTACTGTAATGCACTTTACTGCCAGCCAATCCTCCATTAAGCGTCTCCAGTTGGTCCAGAATGCCGCTGCTCGCCTCTTGTCTGAGCAAAAAACGTTGATTTGCCCGCGCAATCGCAAACAGGACAAGATTTCGTCACGGTTTCAGTTCGATCGCTTCCTGCCAGCCAGATGTAACCTGGTAATCGTCCGATTTCAAACGAACGATGAAAGGGAAACGCTTGGATGAGAACGGATGGGAGACGTACGGTGACGCAAACGACGGGGTAGCCGGCCACAGGGAGAAAATGTCCGTGCTTGTCGAAGTCGTCGTAGTGAAGCAAAGAGAGCACCCTGGGCACCGAGGGGAAGGTAACATCTGCCATGCTGTTGCTCTCCTCGATGTAGATGATGGCTTTGGTCAGCTGGGGAGGGAAAAGCAAAGGCGAAGCTAAAAGTTAATTGCTAAACGCCGTGCCGCTGACGCGAATCTTTCCAGCTGTTCGCATTCACTTCTGCATACAAAGTATCTGTTCATGTATAGTTTGCCTCTCGCTCGTGCACATGTACTGGATGTATTATTCATGTGCACCAACCAAACACGCCGCTGCTCTCATTCGGCTCACTCTCACTACGATGTCTCGGGATTGGGGCTCACCCCGATCCTTGCGCTGTTGAATCAAATCTCCAGTTACGGCGAAGAGTTTGCGAGACATTTTCTTAGCTCGTTTGTTTTTCTGCAAAAATATGACTTTGAAAGTTCTGTCTTCTTAAATTGCAGCACCCACCTGTTACGTTGTGGCTTAATAAATTTGACTCCTTTAAATTCATGCCTTTTGTTTCTTTCTTTTAAAACAATGATCTGGGAAATGATCAGTTATTGTGATGATTAAATCGGGAATTCCTCATTCAACTAAACGTGCGCGTCACTGACCCGTCAATATTGAGCATCGACGAAAAACCCCCCAAAAACATCTTCGTTTTGCATTAGGCTGAAATACATTCGTCTGTTTTATTCTATTTAAGACAATCTCCGTTATTTATTTATTTCTTCTTAACTCATTCAGTACCAGCCAATTCTGGACTCAGTCTGAAAAGACGTTTAAAAACGTCTTTGGGAGTGAATGAGTTAAATGCCGAAACGAACTGAATTCTATTCAACATCCTGAACCCTCTTTTGTTTTGTTGCAGGTCAAGTAAAAATTCGATCATCAAACAGATTCAACATTGCTGGTGACAGATCAAGGTGGAATCATCAATGTATTTTCCCATGACTCATATGGTTTTCTATTCAATATGACAAACGGCTCAAAAGTCGGCTTGGCGAATGACAAGGTACGCCAACAAACGTTTTCGGGAGACTCCTATTCATTCCACGACGTACGCGAATGAAAGCAGGTGAGTCATTTGCTCAAGGCAAAAATCTTGCGTACTTGCGTCTCCGCCACCATGTTCTCATCTGGTTTCAGGTGCACGGTGAAGGCCTCCCTCATCTCTCTGACGCCGTCGTATAAAACCTCCACCTCCACGTAGCGCAGCGTGTCCCCTTGTCGGAACACGAGCTCTGTGGAGAGAAGAAAGCGCCTCCGTCAAGGATCTCGCCGTCGGTTCGGCTCAGTCCCGCCCTCGCTCACCCTCTGAAACGGGATGGTAGTCCTCCCCCGAGGTGGCGGATCCGTCTTTGGTGTGGACTCGGACGACGGACGCCTTGGAGGAGTCGCCCACGCGCAGCACGGGAATTCTCACCACGGACACTTGGCCTCGTTCCTTGGGTTCGTTCACACTGAACTTGGTCTCACCAAATTTGATGACGGGCTCTGAGGAAGGAAAGCCCGACGTCGGAGTACAAATCGGCCGGGCGGGCGACGCATTTTCACATCGGGTCAAGAAAGAAGACGGTCATACTTACTGTCGGCATCGTCTTTGATTCTGATGAGTGTTTCGTTCCGCCGTCCGATGGACGCGCCGAAGGGCGAATCGCTTTTTGGGCTTCCGAGCACGAGGCGCAGCTCCTCCTCGTCTTCGTGCTCCGTGTCGTCAACCAACTCCAGGACGCAAGGCTGCTCCACCTCGCCTGAGGAAATCAACAACCACTTTAGCAGGATCATTTGTACATTCTTGGAAAGCGTTATTATTATTATTATTTTTTTTAAAGAGTAACCACATAGTAGGATCTGAGATTTAAAATGCGGTCATTTACCCTATCGGGCAGGAAACTGGTAACATGAGCTTATTTTTCCAAACAATCGCAGCTGAAACAAAGCGCTGCACGTAAATTAAAATCAAACAAAAGAATGTAAGGTACAAAGTAAAGAAAAACATGAGCAAAGCCACATGCTGTCATGAAAAGGACTCCAATTGGCTTCACCCAATGACAGGAAAGGCCGCACGACACGAAAGGAGGCAGCAGAATCACGTCATTGATCCAGACAGGAAATAAATCAAGGTTCAAGATCATAGGTTATTAAATGGAGTCACAAACGGCCGTTGAAAATATCACTGGAACAATAATTAGAAATTTGGGGAAAAAAATTTCAAGGAGGATTGGAATATACGAGGCAGTGCATTCATCTGAGTTGAAATATCGAATTTTTGAAAAGTAGGAGTTCACATTTCTAGAAATTAACTTTGCCCATGATGAAAATGTTTCAACAAAAATGACAATAGGACAGAATAGACTCATAAAAATAATAATCATAAAAATATTATGATTATTATTGTCACTGCACTGATGAACATATTGTTCCACAAATGAATCCGTCTCTGACAGCGGCAATCAAACCTGAGCATAAGTAGCTTCATTTTCGAAGCTGTTCCTAATGTTCGGAGTGTATGTGGCATTTGGTCGTAGGCCACCTGGTAGGAAGGTGACGATGGAAGCGTCCGTGTTGGGCCTCTCGACGAAGTCCATCATGACCTGGGCCGTCCCTTGCCTGCTGTAGCATCGCACGGTGGACTTGTGGCCGATGTCGCCGCTACGGTACACCGTTGCCGAAATCCGCCCCGACTTCTCGTCGCCCGCGTAGACGGCGTCGCGGAACTGCACCTTCGGCACTGCGACCGAAACAAAACAAAAACAAAGCAAAAGCGCATGAATAAATCACAATCAGCAATGGATCCATATTTAACGATCCGCTCTCACGGTCTGATACGGAGTCGTTGATGAGGACGGCGGCCTTGGCGGGCTCCCCGAGTAGGCCGTTCACGGGCATCTGCAGCACCAGCTCAAACCGCTCGGGGCCCTCCAGCGCCGGCTGGCCCAGGTCGTCCAGGATGGTCACGCGCAACGTCTGCATGGCGACGCCCGGCGCAAAGTCCAGATTCCGGCTGATCCCTACGTAATCCGCTCCAGCTGTCCGCCGACAAAAATGCGCGTCAGTGAGGCATGATTGACAAGACAGGGCGCTCAGGGGATGTACGGCAAAATAAACCCCCACTTCATCATCACAAATTACATTCCAAACCCGGCTGCTATACGGGAGGCGTCCGATATGAATCCGTTTGAATTTTCCATTTTAGTCTGCACAAACATTTAAACTTATCCAAATGCGTTTTCTTTTGAGGCATCGAAGGGCGGCTATTTCCAAGCAACGCATTTGGCAAAAGATTCCCGGGTGTCAACGATGAACCAGGATAGACCATTAGCAAACGGTATCATCCGCGACATTTATGGCAAATGAGACCGTCCCGGAGTCCTAATTCATTCATGAATGTCAAGCGGAGGGCAAGATGAAAGGATGTGTCGACGCAAACCACATCATTATTTGTCCTCTACTTGTTCGTTAAAGCCTTGCTGGTCAAGTGGCTCGCACACTTTAAACCGCTTCTCTCCCTCTTCAGATAAAGCCCCCCCCCCTCCAAAAAAAAATAACAAAGAGCACATTCATTCACAGTGTTCAGAGGAGAACCTAAAGAGAAAATATTGAAGCTATTCGTTGATTTTTCATTTCATTGCATGCTTGATGCTTTTGATTTGATAAACGTTCGATTTATTGGAGAATTTACTGTGACGTGTTTGATTTCAAATGTCATAAAATCTGTTCCTGTTTACACACATGAAGAACGCCGTTTCGCATTTTGCTCTCTTAACGTGACCATGCTAGCGCGCTTATGATGAGTTGAATAATTGAATAAAAGAATTGTTTTTTTTTTTTTAAAGTTTCCAAATGGGAAAAACGGTCAATGGGAAATTTTGTTTGGAATCCAAAGAGTTTCTTTTACATCAGGGTTCTAAAAATAGCCCGGGGTTATAGCGCCACCTGGTGCTTTGACCTGCATTCAAATATCCTCGTTTCCACGCTCGCTTTGAAGAGCCGGTTCAGATGAGGCCGACCTCCGCCCACGGGCTTTCCTCATGTACTTACGACCGACCCAAAAGTGAGCGAGCGAGCGTTTGCATACGATTAGATGGTTAGTTACTCGCGAGGTTAAGATGCAGTCGAGGGAGTCTGAGCGAGAGAAGGCGGCGGCGGCGGGGGAGGAATAAGAGCCTGAAGGGATGAGATAATAGCGGCTGTGAGAAAGGCTGGAGGAGACAGCAACTCAAAGTTGAATCAACAATCGGAAGAAATTCCGAAAGCTTCGTTCGTTCTCAGTCACACAAAAGGCTGCATTTCCGAAAAAGAGAAGGGCCTAACACGGAGCCTTGGGCTTTGTTGACATTCCACAGGTCAGTCACCCCGCATTTGCAGCCTCGAAAGCAACTTTCGGCCACAAAGGGTGACAACCGGAGCCTGTTGTTGACATTTCACTTAGCACCTAAAGCTAAAACCTTGCCCGGACACGTACCCTCCGCCGAGACTGGATCCGTCTTTCGGGAGCGCACCGTGACGGTCCCGGCTTTGGACAGGTCGCTTCCCGTCCTCCACACCCGCACCTCCACAAAGCCGTCGCTCTCATCCACGTGGTAGTTGCTGTCGCCAAAGTAGAAGACGGGGGCTGCAAAAAAATACAAATAAAAAGGACGGAAGCGCACATCAGGACGCCATGCATGCTGTGATCTTCTCTTGGCTGCCCGACAACAGCGTCTGCTGTGTAAGAATGCCGCTGATTACAGGAGAAATGAAGGAAATGTTTTTAACAAGGCACACTGTAATTGGAGCGTTTTAAGTAGGACTCTCTTGCTTCCTGGAATCATCTTGGAGGGGGGGGTTTACATCTGCAAGCACCAAAATGTACATTACATTACCGGTACGCAACATACAGTGCCGTGAAAAAGTATTTGTCTCCTTCCTGATTTCTGTGTTCTTTGCACATTTAGCTCACCCAAAGATTTCAGTTCACCAATTTCATTTACCGTATTTTCCACACTAAAAGGTGCACTGGATTATGAGGCGCACTTCCTATTTTGTCATTTTTTTTCATATATTAGACGCACCGCATTATAAGATGCAATCTACAATGCATCCACTAGATGGAGCTACGCTCAAGGAAAAGCCAACAAAATGATCGGATGTCAGTAAAACTTATTTATGAAGGCAGCGACACAGTTCACTTATCCAACAGCAAGTTATAACATTGACTCGTTCACGTTGAACTCTCTTGCCGCTGCTCTATTTCCGCGTAACCCGTACCCCAAAGTTTGAACTCTGCGTTGTAAGCATGTCTCGAGCAAGGAGCCATTTTGGGGTTGACATATTACCGCAATAACCATACACAAGGCGCATCGGATTTTAAGGCGCGCTGTGAGCTTTTAAGAAAATGGAAGGATTTTAGGTGCGCCTTTTCGTGCGGAAAATACGGTATGATTATTTTTGAAAAGACAAAAGGCAACATAAAAAATACAAATCTAATCAAAATCAAAGATGTTAGCTTGCTTGGGGATTAGTGCCCATGTGCAAAAAGTGAACCGAATTCATTGGTGCGTTTCATATGAGGTCACACACACAACAGATGAAGTGACCGGTCCAACTTGGTCAAACGGCGGTGTTCGGTCTTGTGTTCTATCTGAAACGGTTCTACTGGCCCAAACGGTTGGGCGTCGTCTGCTCTCCAACGCGCTGCCACAAGGAACAAAGCCCACGTGTTCTTTTCTCAGTGACGAGAGGCGCGTAATGCATCACCGGCGACGACAAATCGGAGAAGGCCACGGCGAAAGACGAGGCAATAAACGCAATGAAATGAATGGCGACGGCCATGGGCAGAGTTGTTGTTTCCATGACAATGGCACCGAGCACCTTGGAGAGGCTACTTCAGCGGTGGCGGTGTGTGCGCGACGAGTGGGGTTGAGTGAAGGGGAGGGGATAAGGGGGGGGGCCGCCGTGGGAGGAGGAGAGACCGTTGAATAAAATACGACAGCGGCTGTGTGAAGATTGGGTTATCTGAGGGAAGCCGAGCACGAGAGCAAATAAAGAGATCATCGTTTTGCCAAACATGGGCGATAACTGTCACAGATAGGATTGCGTGCTCTGTCCAAGCATGCCGCCGCGCTTCTTTCCAGCTTCCAAACAGCGCGCAATGACAGAGTTCGCACACTGGCGTAAGGAAACGTGGCACAAGAAGGCACTTCGGGCCACGCTTGCAGTTTTTCCATCTGATCGCCTCATATTTATGGCCTAGAAGGGTTTTTTTTTTCTCCAAACAACTCCAATTCTCCATCACAGGAGCGTCTAGACATCCAAATAAAATGAAATGCACAATATCGGAATTCCCCCATTTAAATACGACTGAGGCATGTTTTTATCGCATTTACAGGACATCATTCTTTATCATTCATTTTTAAACACGTTTGGGAAAAAAACTGCAAATTGAAACATGTAAACACATATATTAAGAGAGAGCACAAAATTATTGTACAGCGTGACCAGTGCACGGATCCCTCTGATTTTACAGTCAAAAAAATATTTTTTTTCCAAGCTAACAGACGTGTCATACAATATACATCAATATCCACGGCCAAAGATGGAAAAAATGAATAAAAATAGACAGACGTCATTTTGTGGAGGTGTAAAAAGCAGGATTACAGAGGAAAAATATTTTCAACCAAAACTTGCTTTCAAATTTACACCGTCTCAAGCTAAATAGTCTCGTGGTCTGTAATTACATTCAAATTAACAAGAGGTCAAATAAAATAGTTATTAAAACTCTGTGAAATAAACGTGCGGGATGGAGAGAGGGTTTACGATTTTGACTAATTGTGACAACAACTGCGCATTCCACACATAATGAACTAATTCAAAAGTCATTGTACAGGTCCGACTTACAAAGCAGTACAAGATGAAGAAATTGTGGATACTATTTAAAAAATAAGATAAAATCGCCATACCCTGGAAAGTGAGTTGCTTGGATGTGTAGAGACTCGCCTCCTAAGCACAAGCTGTAATCTCCCTCGGCATGATTGCCGCTTGTCATTGAAAGCGAGGCGGAGAACACGCTTAGATTTTTACTCAGCACATTTACGACGCAGTTCAACATGTATTTGACGCAAGCGGCATTGATAGGGCCATTTATGAGAACTTCTTTCCTTCTAAGAGGTAACGCAGACGTTCAAGGTAAATCCTTGGCATTTCCACGAGTAAGTCGTACCATCTGCCCGGCGGATGCGCCCGCAACAGGACGAAAAAGAGCGGCGCTGGCGTCTGTCGCCGCAAGCTTGGCAGGACAATGAACCCCGCATCAAGAGTTGTGACAGGTGCCAGATTGCTTCCTCCCCCCGCAGAGAAAGCAAACAAAGACGCTTTGGGCCGCCTGCATCCGCCCGCCAACACCACGAGTAATCAGATCATGTAGCAGACTGAGGCTGGCAGCCGGAGGGAGCTCGGCGCGGCTTATCGCCGGCAACGGCGGCGGGGAGCTTCAAAGAGCGACGACTCATTAAGTGAAAGGTAAACCCGCACAGCGTCTCCAGTTACCTGAGCGTGAACGCGGACGATCCGCATTTAGACCTCGGGCGAGGCTGCAAATTATGAGAGGAATGTTCATTAATTCTAAAAACAACTTCAGGAAAAAACTTCTTATTGTTCCTTGTGGAGAAAGTGTCGAGTTGGTTCCGGAGCAGAGGACGGAACGCCGCGCGCCAGATGATGGACAAGACAAAGGCGGTCACTCTTGCACCAAACAATCGCAATCTCAAACGTGTCATTCTTGACTTGGAGGAAAGCCTCCTTGAGTCACCTCGTGCGATAAACCGCATGCTGCTTCACCAAAAGACAAAAGGCTGCTCGGGCAAAAAACGACAGGAGGGCTGTTTACAAGGAATTGTACGGTGAGACTTCTATTCAAGTGAAATTGCTTTTGATGTTGGTGCCCGATTAGCATTGTCACAGGAAATAATTCTCCCGCCGCATACGTGCGGACATGAAACAAAGTGGAAAGCAGGCACGCATTCATCCGTCCGTCCCCCGGAGGGGTTGTCGACCGGCTGCTTGAATCCACTTGAACTTTACGTGACACCCCCACGGTGCTGAGTGGCTTTTCTAATGGCGAGATTCAATTGAACCCTGGTAGGAGCTTCCCCCGCCCACTCGGCGCTCCAGACTAAGATTGCTCCGGCAAAGTCAACTTTGGATGACAACGAGGCACTCGAGTTTGGAAAAAGCAAGCTCCGGCCAATGCGTCATACAGATCAAAGTTTCATTTGTACCCATTTTTGGATCTGAATCCTCTTTTTGACCACTGACGATAATTCTCCGATTTGTGACGATGTGTCGCAAGCTGCGACTTGATTTAACTTGGGCTGTATCGATTGCCAAAATCTGCAAATTTCAAATTTTCCTTGCAAATAGAGCCACTCAATGTTGCCTCTTGTGTGAATGATCTGCACTCAACATTGCGTTCGATGTCCAGGTGCTTCATCAAAACAAAGAACAATTAGCGTCTTGTGATTCTTTCCTCAACATGTTTCATTTTGTTGTTGTTTTTTTTAATGAAGACAAAGAAAGCGCATTCAACTTGTCAGTTCATTAAAACAAAAGTACGTCACCATCTCCTAAACACAAGTCAAGAATGAGCGACTTTTTGTTCGGGGTTACGTCACCGTCGTAACGTGACTCGTTGGGAGTCCGCTTCTCGTAAGTCGGCGCCATCGACTACTGTCGTCACCGCGCTCGTCCGTTTATTACATTTCACGGCTTATCGGTTTATTTCAACAAAGGCAGGGCAAAACACTCGCCATCGGCCGCGAGTCTTGACTCAACGCTTCATTTATCCAAGTCAAGAGCGTTTTCGCCTTCGCTGAGTCTTTCGGGCGGTTGACTCTTTGTTGAAAGCAGGTCAGTACGTTTAAGTGCTTTGGACATCTGTTTACAAATTGAAGGGGAGGAATAATAACAGTCTGCAATTCTTTCCCGTCCGGAGCCTCCCGCGCGTGCGCGCGCGCACACACACACACACACACACACACACACACACACACACACACACACACACACACACACACACACACACACACACACACACACACACTGTCTGCATGGCAAGTCATAATCATACCTTCAGAACCTGGAGCAGAATTAACTGCCAAGCGGACGATAAACGCCGCAAGTGGCGTCTTGTTCCCCGAGCGTTCTGACAGCAGCTAAACGCGCATCCGGATGCAGAGGCGATATCCAAGCGTAATTACCTCAGCAAGAAAGGGCAGGTCTGCGGAGAAAGCGCTTCGAGCACAGATGGGCCTTCCGCGGCCGGCAGCCCGAGTCTTATTCCGAGGATGGCTGTCCATCCGAGCGAGCCGCTTGTAAACGCGGCCGCCAAGACGGCGGCTCGGGCTTTCCAGGCGGTCAACAGGCTGCTCTGACCTGAGCGTAAGTTTCCAAGATGCGGCAGAAGGTGAACTGAGGCAAAGACGGTTGAAGGCGCACTTCGTGCCGTACTGACGAGACGAAACGATAGCACCGTGACCGAATCTATCAATGGTCAGTCGGTTTCATTAAAACAAGGTTAGGGTGATCGACTTTTCTCGGCCGTTCTCTCGCGAGCCTTCGTTTGTCGGTTTATTAAGACAAAGTCACGCCGATTGGCTTTCATCTTATCTTCTCGCCAATCGACTGTTTTTTCTGCTATATTTGCTCGGTGGTTGATTACTACAAAGTAAGAAGCGTCGACTTGTGTCTTGAATGTCTTGCGAGTCTTAAATAAAGACTATGGTGGACTGACTTTTTATCTCGTCTGTTTTTGCCCGTCATTTTACGAAAACAAAGAAATGACGATCGACGTTTTTCTTGACTGCCTCCTGAATCTTTGGACACTGTTTGATTAAAAGTCAGGGTGACGGACTTTAGTCGACGCTGTCTTGTCTCCATCGTCTTTGCTTGACGATTTACTCGAACCACGTCAGGGCGTTCGTGTTTCCTCTGAACGACCTCGTGGGTCTTTGTTCTTGGGGGTAACGAACGATTGCCTTGACTGCGTCGTTAGTCTTTGCGCTCTGGTGCCTGAAAAACACCACCAACGTGCTTACTGCTTCAGGCTGTTTTGGTCGTTCAGTTTTTTTTTTTTTTTTGCCGCGTATGAATAAAGGTTCAGAGAAATCATGACAGTATGATTCAGACATTGGCGCAGTTCTCTATTTGTACATTTGATGGCATCAAATGCGCACTTGAATGTCATGTCCGTGACCTTCACACACACTCAAACTGCGCTTCTTACTAATTACACGATCACTTTTCCATTCCCTTTGGTCTTTGGTTCCCTCGCTCTTTGGAGACACACGGATGTCTCCCGCTTCATGTTTTCCCTTTGACTTGGACACTTTCTTTGCCTCTGCACTTCACAATGTCCTTGTGTCTCCTCGGATCGAACGTGTGGATTACCCCGAGAGAGCCGTAATGATCCGCGGGGCTCCTTTAATCCCCATCCCGGCCAAGTCTGTGCAGTCTATAGCGCGCGGAGTAAAGTCGGAGGCCTTAAGATATGTAAATGGAGGGTGCGAGCGGTTTGAAGTCTTTAAAACAAAGACCTGCGATTGCGTGACGCCTCACAATCAGAGCGCCGCTTTGTTTTTGTCGCGGGGGGCGATGTTGCAAATCAGCCGCGGCGCCGCCCCGATGACAATTACATTCCGACTGACAGACTCGAGGCGGCGCCGCGGTCCCTTTGTTCATTTGGCAGCTTGTTTCCCGCAGACAACCGATGTGCCATCTTTCGCGCCGGCGGAAACTTCCCTGGAAGCCACAAATCTCAGATCCCGGGCCACGGTACGAGTGCCAAACAAATCCGATTTTAATTACACCCTGGCGGTGGGCGAAGGTGTGCTCGTTAGCGAGACTGAACGAGGCGCTCGGAAAGCAAACCCTGCGCCGCATCGTTGGGGTGCGCGAAGTTATCAACGCCGTAGGCCTCTGCTTGCTTCGCGGTGGGGTACAGTGGCTTGTCAGATGACTGCCAATCAGCGGCACATGCGCACACTTTTAGGGCATTACACAAACACACACATCCACACGCCAATGGCGTGCAGTGAGGTGCATGGTTGGTGAGGCACTGACTCCAATTTACAAATATATAAAGCAAAAAAGGGTTGCTTATTCAATTGGCTAAACATTATATTTGCGACATGCAGATACACGGCAACCAGCACGAGCCGGTTGCATGTATCAACCCAGTTTGTGATGATTGCGCAATGCAATGCGCATTCAGAGGTGAGGCTCTGCCTCACCTGCCTCCCCTGACCGCACGTCCCTGCCACACGCACAGCCCGGGGGCGTAGGAACACGTGGTTGCACATACAGGAAGAGGAGCAAACCAAAGCAATCATGCCTGTTGTCAGTCTGAGAGCAGTTCATCCTATTACGGTCCGTCTTCCTCCATCCCGCTACGCTCAGTTATGACAACCAGCACCTCGTCTTGTCGACAAACGCAACAGCACGCCAAAGCTCATTCAAGGGTGGATATTGAGGGAATGCAAATAGCCTTTTGGTTCGATGGAAATCGGCTCATTGACACCTACGCGCACGCTTGCGCTATGGAAATGTCTAACAAAAAGGCTTCAGACAACAGCTTGTTGTAAGTTGGCCACGGTACGGGCAACGACATCCTGGAAAACGGTCGAAAAAGGATTCGCGAATGAGTGAAAAATGACAGTGAGGCACACACGTAGGAAAAGGTACGATGGCATCAGATTTTGCTGCATGCTTTGAACAGAGTTAAAAGTCTCCGCATCTGGGGGACAAACTTAACGGGCAGGACAGCGGGTCCTGGTCCTCGCTTGATGATGGAGTTCCGTTCCCACGGCGGTGACGTCACCCAAATTTGGGCACACGTCGGACGGTGCCGTCGTCTATTCATAGCCTACGTTCAAGCAGTAGAAAAGGAATTGTGACTGGAAATAGAAGAATTGAAACCGCTTCCAGGCCATCATTTCAGAAGGGAACCGTTGCGAGCATTGGCAAAAATCTGCTAGTTATTCAAGTCCACCAAAAAAGTTTTGCAATTGCCCATAGAGGCGTCTGTAGGCTACGGCCTGACTAACTGAAGCTCCTCCACTAACTTCAACATAGTCCCTGGGTTCCACAATGCCACAATTAGGTGCCAAAGCACCAAATTGGCAAACATTTGAGCAAATAATGGAGGCAAGGTAGCCCCTCTCACACCAAAATATAAAGATCAGTCCAGTCGTAATCCGAGGACCTTTCTACTAGAATCTGAAAACTCCTACCTCTCTGATCACCAAAAAAAGCATATACCATTTAAGAGCGGCATAAGGGAGCCTTTTTGTACTAGGTGTACACATTTCATTTAATTAGCAACGACCGTTTAGTTCCGACGAAGAGCCAATGAGAGCGGAACTAAACGTGTGCTCACGTGTCTCTGGAGTGCCTGCCCACCCATCAAGTATGAAATTACGCAACCCAAGTCAATCTTTGGTGAGCGTGTCGGAAAACGTGCCCGTGAGCGACGTTTTGGCGGATTGTGTTCAGGGAAGTGTCCACTGCATGCGCAGATCTGTGACACTAACGGAGCAGTGGAATTAGCCTGCTGATGAAGTGCCGCCGTCGTGATTGAAAATATCGCAAGTGATGATTTGACTCTGTCCGGGCGCCCCTTCTTCATATTCCGGGCTCCAGCTGCACAGCTAGTTGCAGCTTACCTCCTTGCAAGCCCGCGGTTCGGCCCCTGATCGTCATGGTAACAAAAGCCGTACTCATAGACGGCCCTGCAGTAGAGGGCTGCGAAGTGAGGAGTGCTGATGTGAGGCAAACGTGAGGCACTTCCTTTGATTGTTTTAGATTCACAGCCGAGAAGTTCAAACACAAAAGCTGGCGAGCGCCATTTAGACAAAAAGAGAGCCGTGCCGTTTTGCGGCCTCCTTATCGTGCCATCGTTCCCTGTTCTATTTCCGAAACTGATAAACCAAACAACTATCAACAATAAGAATGTTGAACCTCAGAAACCGACGAGTACGTTTGAATGCACGTCAATGCTTCGGTATTTGTTGAATTTTTTTTGGGGGGGGCAAAAAAACGGATGATATTTGAATGGGTTTGAATGTCATTATCTTTGCCTGACATTGGGATGTGTGAGTTAATATCGGCCGATTAAATTAGCCGGCGGTTGCTAACAATCCTGGCGCGGAGGCTCCGGTCGGCTCGCTTTGAAGCCTCACAAATCAGCGCCATCAAAGCTCCATTCAGAACCCGAAAAACAAAAAGAGGACAAAAATGACACTGCCAAGCTGGAATGCCAAAAAGGATCAAATGAATTGCAGCTCCATATATCACAGGCTACTGCAGCATCACCTTGATGCGTCGCTAAATTGCGAAAGGAATGCGGGCGACGCCACAATATCATTCCTCTTCTCATCTTACCCGATGATCTTCTCGCATACAAAGTCGAAAACTAAAAGCAAGCCCCATCGTCCAACGAGACAGTCTTTAATTCCATTAAGTAGTGTTTTTAAGTGCCATGAAAAAAAAGACGGGAACAAACAAAACAATAAATAACGACCAGAAAAATGACTGATGTCTCCAAAGCGTGACCTCACTCAGTCAAAATGGAGGATCTGCCCAAATTGAGCTGCGCCGCGCATCCCGTGAAAAAGGTTTAGCGGCGTTCCAACAGCTGTCCCGAGAGGCCACAATGCCCCCGTGTTCACCGCCGCTCAGGTTACAGCGAACGCCGCATTCCCGTCACGTCGACTCCCTCCTCCTCACGACTTAAGTAGGTCAAACAAATCCACTTGAAGCCGGACTTCCATGGGAACCTGTTACGCCGTCTGAAGCCCGTTCGCTAGCCAGACGGCGGCTTTGTTGTGCAGGTAGCAGGTTGGACGCAAGCCAGCAGGGGCTGCAATAAGAAGACGCAGTTTGTGACGATCGCAACTTTCTGGCAACCCGGATTGACGAGGCGGCGCCAACTTTGGTTTTGCATCATCACACCGATGATCCGGCTTTCGGTTCCAGGGGTTTCGCGCGGCCTTTTTTTTTTTTTTTGGCATAATGGTGATGGCATCTGATTGCAATCAGAATCTGTGGAATTGCAATCATCAGGAAAAAAATGATGGCTGTGACGCTCAACTGTCAGCTCAACTTTGTTACTTTTCCTTGAAATTAGCGTGTTTTTTTTTTTCATCTACATCTAAATATTATCACGTACGTGTCCCTGGGAACCAAAATTGACAGCCTCCCATAACCTGCTTACACAACAACACTTTGCCATATATCAAGTTCAAACGCCAACACCTGCTAAAAATGCTAATGCAATGAGTTTTACCATCAAGGCTATTTGCATTTACATCATCAAAAAGCCAGACACATGCCCACACACACACATGCACAAAAACACACACTTCTTTTTCAGATGTAATGCACTCTTGGATTAAATCAACGAAAAAAAAAAAAACCCTGAATGTTTCGACACAGGCTTCACTAGTAATGATTTGTCTAATCCGGTGGACGAATAGAAAGTTGAAAGGTGGTACAATGAATCCCTCTTCACGGGGAATAAGGACAGAGTGGACCCTCACTCTTCACGGGGGAATGAGACCGAAGCTGACTGCAAAGAGCAAATTTCCACGAATTGCAGGGGTCACACCAAAAGTGATTTTGATTGTCTATAAGAGTTGAAACCTATGCCAATATTCCCACACAAAAAGGTTTGTAACTGCCTTTAGACGCCACAAGATGGCAGGCAAAGCACTTTTGTGCATTAGACAAAGCTACGGCCTGACGACATGAAGCTCCTCCCCTCAGTCCAACATAGCGTCTGGGCAACAAAATGCCAACCGATAGTGCCGGAGCGATATTTATATGAGACACAGCTTTGGCCACAAAAGAGTGAATAGGCAAGTTTCTCCGCAAACACCGGAGCGTATTTTGTCTCCCAAAAAAAAATAAAATCCACATATTTTATCACTTTCATTGTAGCCCAAATTAAAACCTTGGCAAAAAGCGACACCGTTAGTTTATGTAAATATAAATGATGACCGCGCTACACATCAAATACATGCTAATATGGGCGCAGCAGGCAACGCTGATGCAATAGAAAATTAAACCACCATCAAGCAGTTCGCTTCTCTTTTGGCGGATGACCATTTTTATTATTTTATTATCTTTTGGGGGGGGGGGCTTACCGTCATCCATGTCGGGCACGATGGTGACGGTGGCGCCGGGGAAGCGGGCGCCCAGGCGGCCGCCCATGGGCATGCTGAGCGTGACGTTGAAGCTCTCCTCGGCCTCGTAGAGCGAGTCGTCGATGATCACCACGCGGCACGGCTTCTCCACCTCGCCCTTGTCGAAGCGCAGCACGCTGTGGTGGTCCTCCGGCCGCGAGATGTAGTCCGAGTAGGACAGCACGGTGGTGGGCACCGTGCCAGTGGCTGTCCCTGAGGCCGGCGAAAACACGGCAATTACCGCTAATGATCGGCGCGGTTCACACTCAGACCTCGGAGGAGTCAATTGAATCCGTTTTCTTTTTTGGCCCAATCACATCATTATCAAGTTCGCTTCACAAATTTCCAATGAAATGCGAAGCAAGTAGTGGGATTTTTTTTTGCCCTTTCTGGGACTTTTGGATTGTAAAAAAATGGAGCCAGGAACATTATTGATAAATTCTGCTCTAGTGATGCGGGTCAAGTTGACCCATCTTAAAGGTAAAACTATGAATCACTTCCGCTTGGCGTGATCAACATATGCACAAAAAATAAAAATAAAAAATTGGTTGGTCATGGAATTCATGACGGAATTTCCCTTTTTTTCCAGCACTTCGAGATGAACAAACATCTCGGGTCAAATTGACCCAAGAACATTAGTTTTTGTATTTCATCCCATTGTTACTGGAATACTTGACTAACAGTTCATTTCTTCGAAGTTTGCAATGATTTTTTTTTTTTTTTGTGCTCACGTTTAAACTTCCTGTTTTGTTGAGTTAAAATTAAAAGTAGAAACTGACTGGACAATGAAAATAGTTCATTTCACATTTTGCAATTGAAGGCTTGGTAGTGGAGTTAATCATGAGATTTATTTATTTTTTATTGCATTTCTGAAACTTGTTCCTTCGGATTGAACATAACCGGAGGTTTAAACAAGCTTGTTGTTCTTTTTCCTATTTTCTTTTACGTTCCGGCGTGATGTCTGCCTCGATGGCTTTGTTTTTATTTCATGCTCCTCATGTGTCCCATAACTTGGTCACCAGCCCGACTTTGGCGGTTTTATGTCCGAAAACTTTTGGAAGATGTTATTACTCTTGGAAGTTCGAGAGTGCCAGTGTCTATTTTAGATATTATTCGGTCAATTTTTTTTTTTCACAACAATCAGGACAAATAATGTGCTGAAGGTTCCCCACTACGGAGCTCCTAAAGTGACATGGAGGGGGCCGAGGGGGGAGGGGGAATGTGTTTTTCGTTAGGACGAGGATTTCATCCATATCACTTTCAGGGCTCCGTACCCTTGAAAGAATAATAATAACAATCATCATCATCATCTAAAGTCATTTGCATGCCCCCCCCCAAAAAAAAAAAATCCACTTTCCCACCATTTCTTTTACCTTGCTGGGTGAAGCAGACCACCATGAGCTCCTGGCTCACATCGCCGCTGCGCCTCACCGGCACCATCAGCTCGCCGACGTCCTCCTCGATGCTGTACGCGCATGCCGGAATGAACACGGATGACTCTGGGGGGGCGGGGGAGGGGGGGGGTGGAAAATGAAGCATTAGGAAAGGCAACTTGTGCTCACATCCCTTGATATCATTCGTGTGAGCGTGATGAAGCGAAGGAGAAAGTGCAATGAACTATTAAGGGAGCCAAAAATCATTTAAATGCAAAACGTGGAGTTCACACGCCAATGGATGTTCCGTCGACGGAACATTTACTCTCGGCATGGAAGGGAAAAGACGACTTCATGCTTCAATTTCATTCCAGTTATGAACGTGCAGTTTTAATACGGGGCGGGTAGCAGCGGCACACTGCTTCGACGGGATCGACACGAAAATGTACGGTTACGCAAATACAAATGTCAGGGAATGTCAATTCTCTGTAGATTTTCATGAATCGTGGACCAAGCAAAGTTCTTCCAAGATGAAAATTTTAAAAAATACATAAATAGCAGTTTTAGGGAACAGATGATTCATGATTTTTTTAAAAAAATTATATTGAATAATTGTTTGTAATCGTGTTTGGTACATTCTAGTAATCATTTACAATGGTCAACAGCAAATTTTAATTCCAGATGTGTCCCAAATGCATTCTACGGTATTTTGTAGTACCATACATGAGACATTTTCATTTCTTCTGCTTTTAAGTTTGACCTATCAAAGCTTTTACCATCCACCTTCTAATAGGCGTGATCTTCACGAAGGTCGTGGGCGTGCCGGAGCCTATCCCAGCCGTGATTTTTTTTTTTGCAGGCACTTTTCATCCCCGATGGCTCCGCTTCCCCAAGCAAAAGCCACTTGAACTGCCTCCCTCTGCTCCTTGGTTGTCATGGTAACTAAAGCAATTTTCACGAGACAGGACCGCCCCCTCAAAATGGGCTGAGTTTCCCAAGGCTTACGTAATGCCAAGTGGAGTGCTGGAAATTCTTTATCTTGGGAGTAGTTTGACAAAAGCTTGTCACAGACATGTTGATGACAAACAAATACGTCTTCATGAAGCACGCCAATCACGACGCGTGACTTTTCTCTCTTGCGGCTTTGTTTCACTTTTCGTGAAGGCTTCAGTCATCATCGTGCACATGAACGGGACCTCGACAACACACACCACCTCCAGGCGCCAGAAAACAAACAGCAGAAAGTGTTTCTTTTTCCTCTTCCTTGAGCGGCCAAAACGCATCGAAAAAAAAATTCCTCAGGTGATAACGAACCCGTGTTGACATATTGCCTGGCGATTGTCCACCCGCCAGAGGCCCGATGTTGCAGCGGACAAACTAGCGACTAAACATGTTGATTAGCATAAATTGTTGACAGTCAATCTTGCCTGTTGCAGCCGGCAAAGTCCCCAGAGACTTGCAAATGCATATTTATACGCCGCACTTTTCCCCACCGGAGCACTCGTGTTTACAGAAGCACCTCTCCCATATTTATTCCATGACCGCTCCACATGCTAAAGCGGCGCCGGTTATCTGAACTTCCTCGCGGCCGTTTTTTTTTTTTCTTTTTTCGAGCCGTGCCCCGCATTTCCCCACCATGAAAGCCTGACCCTAATGTGGTCTGATTATGATTCACATCCTCGAGATTGCCGGTTCTTCCCGGCGGCTCGTGAGGTTTCGAGCGTGTTTCACACGTGGCGATTTCCAACTTCAAACGTCAACTCCTCTCCGGGAGAAGATCAAATCTGATAATCGGGGCCTTTGCGATTGAAGGAACGTGCTCAAGTGTGGACTGATTGTGGGTACGCGTGTACCGGGTGTAATGCGCTACTGGGTTAGGTTTTGGTGTCAAACGCAAGGCCCGGGGGCCAGATGCGGCCAGCTGTGTAACTTTATGCGGCCCGCGAAAGCAAATCATGTGTGTCAACTTGCATGATCCTTGCTAAAATCGGTCCCAAAATCTCAAATTGTCACATGCGATAAATAATGTTGAGATTTCAAAATAATTTTGCTACCCCCCCTGACACTCACTTGAACAATAATTGAATAAACTATTGCAATCAGGCAAGTAAATTATAAAAGTAATAACCATTAATTTGTCGTGTAAACATTTTTGGGGGTTTCACTGTCATAACAGCCCTCCGAGGGAAGACAGAACGCCAACGTGGCCCGCGACAAAAATGAGTTTGACACCCCTGAGATGGCTTTGAGATTTCACGTGGCCTTTGCCAGATGGATGTAAGCGTTTTCCAAGTAATCCCTGTTTTTTGGGAGGCAGGGGGGAAGCTTAAGTTAAAGTCCTTGGCCAAAGTCAGGATGCTCCTTGAGATATCGTTTCACTTTGATGACTTTTCTACTTAGGCCCTATCCCATACTTTGCATAAAATCTGATTGTTATTTCTTCGGCTTGGGTCATTTTGCTGCAGAAAGCCGCCCAAAGAGAAGTCGCACGCACTCTCGGGTATGATTGCCGCTCACTCCCAAGTCGCTTCTCCGCGACCGCGCTACATTCAACCGACGCCATACATGCGATGATTGCAAGTGGTGAGGTGGCCTGACCTGCCCACAATGCATTTGACCTGAAACACTTGAGCGCTAAGTGCTTGAAAATGGCTCTGACGTCAAACTCCACTTCAGGATGCGTATCCCGGATTGCACTGCTAAAGGCTGCCTACGCTAATGCAGTAAGATAGACCCACGTCGAGGAAATATTTGTACGATGAAAAAGGAAATGTAGGTTGTAAATATAAACCAGTAGGTGCCAGGCATGTTTGATGGTGAACTTGCTCAGCTGTTCATTTCGGATGCGGAAGATTAAGACTTTGATGGAGTTGATGATGAGGATTGATCCAAAAATAACACAAGTACATTGTTAAATACTTCAATAAAGTACAACCGAACTCAGTTTTGCTCCCACTGGCTTTTTAAAAACAGACGCTAGCATGCTTGCATGCTAGCATTTAAGCTAGCGTACGTTTTACAATGCCTGCGTCCATTAACACATTGCATCTTGTGTATCTGTTAAACGCAGCACCGGGAACTGACACTACGCCTTTTAATACGGTGCGCCGTCTGGTTGTAAAAAGACGGTATATCGAGGGTAAAACGCAGTGACTGACCGTCAGAAGGGTCCACAATCTCCACGTTGGCAGCCTCTGGGAATTCAAGGACGGCCATCACAGGCTCGGAGAGAACAATCTGGAAGGCCTCGGACACCTCGTACTCGCTATCTGGCAGGATGCGGACCTTCCAGGTGGCGGCGGTCTGACCCGGGTTGAACTGCACCTGCTTCTGAGCTTTGCCGCGAAAATCTTTATCCTTGAGGGCCGTTCCGTCTTTGGTGCCGATGCCTTTGCAGAGGACACAAACAAAAAGATGTGAGCATTCGCTATTTATTTATTTTTTGCCACAATAAAATAAAAATGACTGACGATCATGCTGAAACATTTCGTTTTGGAATTTTTTTATTTATTGTAAAAAACCTCCATTTAATGGAGGATCTGTTGCTAGCGATTCCTATTTCAGTTTCATATTCATGTAAATTTACCAAATCCGAATTTCGTTGATGAAACCGTCACCTCAAAACCAGGAGATGCGCGGAAATCGTAACTTTTGGTGCACTGTTTATGTGTCGCTCACTATGCTGCCGTTGGAACCGACAGTAGAATGGTTGGTCGCCCAACAACATTTGTCACCTAAAAACGCTGCTGGCTCCTCAACCGCTGCGCTCGTCATAAAGAAACTCATCAATAAAACCTGGCCGAGTCCCACCGCCGCCTCCATTGCTCAAAAGTTGGGCCGACATCTGCCCATCTTCAGTCCCAAGCTGCGTGTCTCAAATGGTTACGGTCGAGCTGAAGCCAATTATCCACCTCCTCCGTCCGGAGCCCGTGTTTGACCTTCAGCGCGTCTTGACTTGACAGCGCGCGAGCCGTTTGACTGTCGCCGTGGCGCTGGTGGCGGGAGCGCCGAGGCCAGTAAAATGTCACACACCGACTTCATTGTCTCTTCTAACTGACCCAACAACACGTCGCAGGGCTTTGGCAGTAAACATGGCGGCCCACCGCAGAGCAATTATCCCGGCAGCCACAAATTCCGAAAAAAAAAAAAAAAAGGAAAGCTTGAAGTGGACTGCCTGCTGGTTTTTGGAAATGGGGGTTTTGACACATTTTTTTAGGCATCTTTGGGCATATTTACTTGTTTATTTGATCTCAAATGTTTGAGCACAAAGGTCAATTTGCAACAATTTCAAGAAGGTAGAATAAAACGGTGAAACATTGGTGAGTCATTTTTTGGGGTCAATCAAATTTGGATCCTTCAAAGCATAATTGATGATGACTCCCACCACATTTGATGTGCTTTGGATGATGTTTAAACGCCCAAAAGACAATTCCATTGACCTACGTACAAGCTTAAGAAAACGGAAAGCCATTTCAAGAGGGCCGTTGGTGCTCGGGCCTCAAGGAATTTTCAGCAGAAGAAAAATATTCAATAATTCCGCTTGTAGAAAATAAAAAGGTGTGCAGGCTACACACAGGAAATGCATACGTTTGACTTTTTTTTTGGGGGGGGGGGCCGCAACTGATTTATTCACCTGCTTTTTGAAATAAAACAAGGACTTTGATGTGTAAGTGGAGACACGAGGCAAAGAGGCACGCGCACAGCCCGACGGAGATAAGATGCTCCATTTTAGCATCCCCCCTCCGGGGGTAGCGAGCTTGACTTGGCAAAGAGAACGTATTCATCCGAAAACTTTAGCACGCTCCCTGCGTGGCAGCGGTGACTCAGACAGACGCTCGCCGCACTCTAATGGCAGCCTGCACTGCGGCCGGCCTTTTCGCAAATGACGGCGAGACACGCCGCTTCATTTTAGCGAGGGAGGCTAATTGGCCAAAGTTATTCGCATAAAAATGATTATCGGCCGAGGCGGCGTGTTTGTACAAGCCGAGTTTTAACTCAAAACGTTTGAACATTTGGTCAGGTCCGCAGACGTTTGACCTTTTGTTTGGAAAAATAGGTGTTATTTTCTTTACGGCGAATCACACTCCAGGGAAATGCAAGGCCGCGCTCAATCTAGTGAGCAACGTACAACATAAAAACTTGTATGGCCATTGAGGGGCTTATAAGGACAAAATTGTTCGGACTTATCCGATTTCAACGTTTGTGATCTTTCCATCACCGGACGGCAGGTTTATTGTTCTCACTTGTTCTCGTTCACTCTTCATTGATCTGACGAGAGCTGCGGACCGCAAAGGGCTCGTATGCCATATGGGCAACACAAGTATTAAGACGCGGTCCATCAACGGGAGGTGAAAATAAATGGAAGCGAAAAAAAATTGTGAGCCGCTATAACAGCTTTCATGCTTCCGGGACGACTTTCGACGAGGGCTTTGGAGCGTGTCTGAGGGGAGTGTTGTTTGTTTTGTGAGGTCTGTTGCAAGACCAGAGCCAATTTTGACTTGATATTCTTGTTCCAAGGATGAGGAGAGATCAAAAAACAAAAAAACTAGTGGGCCTAAAGCGTTTCTCTGAGTCACTCCAAAACACCAAATTGTGCTTGATTGATTGTTATTTTGGATGGGTGATGAACAAAGCCTTGACTATAAGGACAAAGGTATTGGGACAAATGTCCATTTTGGAAGGATGTTGTGCAAAATCACAATTGTGATATGAACTAGGGCAACAAAATATTGCCGTGTGTCCAAGGTAATTTCCCTCATCCAAAAAGTGTTTGACGGGCTTTTTGGACCACACCAAAATCATCTGAGCGTGTCTTTGGGGACCAAATTGAAGTCGTCCAATCTGTCTATCGACAGAAAAAAAGAAATGAATTCAGTTGCAAGGGTAATTAAGTTGTGTCGTCTCAACTCTGACTGATTAATGAAAGATTAGGAGGAACGTCTCAATATTTTAGTCAATTTGCTGCATTTGAATGCATGCGGCAGCCTCACCGTGTTTTGAATACAGACTGCGCGCCGAGTTCAAAGTGAAATTTCTTTCATTTATAACGCAAGCATGAATAAAAGAGCAAGACGCTCTCCGGATAATCAAAACAATTTGAGTTTCCGCCCACGTCCTTTAAAATACACATCCTTGTTTAGCTTTAATTTGTGAGGCTAGCACACGGGGATCATCGCGCAGTGTTTTCACTTGTAACATTCCTTTTCACCACCCCCCCCACCCCCCTTATAAGTAATTAGAAGTGAGCTTTTCCAATTTCACACCCCACATTCACACCATACTGTTAGCTGCAATCTCCTGCCACTTTTTTTTTTTTGAACGATTCACGCAGAAACAGTTGCTTTTTATTTCAAACGGTGACCGAATCGTGGGGTGAGGCGTGTGCCAAGCTGAACAAAGGTCAGAAATTTGCATCTTGCCTCCAGAACCGTTGCATTCGTGTGAGGGCCTGAGGGAGGTTGTTAATGACGCCACACTAGCTGACCTTTAACATCAATTTTAATGATCCTTTAAATCTATAGATGCCTAAAAAAAAAAAGAAACAAAAACAAAATAGTGGTATCCAAGGTAAACTTCCACTGGCGGGAGACTTCACAAAAGCGGCTCCAACTGTCTCTGGCAGCTTTATTGTTTGTTTGTTTCCGGCCGCTAAATTGCTGGGTGTCAGCAATTGCAGGTGACCTCTCACGGGGATGTCCGCCGAGCGCTATTGTGCATCTCCAGAGTAAATGGCGGCCCGTGGAGAGAGGTTAAGGGGTTGTGCATGTGTTGGAGTTGGATAATATTTGTAGGCTCATAAAAGGCACAAGCAAATTACCCTCGCGGGCTCTAATGTGCATTGTGGCGCCGGGATTCTTTCCTTTTTTCATAATGAGGAGCTAGACATCGACTGCTTCTTCTCTGCAGAGATGCCATCGTTGCTATCGGGCGGAAAGCCTGTGACGGTATGTCGCAAATGGATACCGTTGCTTTGCATCCACGTCGTCTGCTGTTTTTACACATGATGAAGCCATTTCACGTGTTGAAAATAGCTGGAGAACAAATCTTTAAACTCTCTTGGAAAGCTTGAGCAGTATCGTAAAACTTGCTCTCATTCTCACTGAGAAAGTATGGATTTTTTTTTTCTTTTGAACTCAACTCAACTGTATTTCTAGAGCACTTTAAAACAACCACCGCCGCATACAAAGTGCTGTACACGGAGCAAAAATAATTCAGACAACAACAACCCATTTCGTTCTCGGTACCTCTAATAGTGTCTGGTCCGCAGACCTGAGGCGACGGGCAGGTGCGTCGGGGCAGAGGAGCTCAGAGAGGTCAGCTGTGGCCAGGCCATTTAAAGATTTGAAAACAAAACATAGGATCTTCAAAGAACTCGAAGATGAGCAAGCGAAGGGATGCCAGAGTCGGAGTTATGAGCTCCCTCTTACGAGTACCAGTCAAGAGGCGAGCAGCAGCATTCTGGACCAACTGGAGATGCTTCATGGAGGATTGGCTGACTCCAAAGTCAAGTGCATTACAGTAATCGAGCCGAGATGTGACGAAGGCATGAATGACTCTTTCAAAGTGCTCTCGAGAAAGGAGAGACGATAACGAGTAAAAATCGTGAGATTAAATACATCTGGGCAAGCCAGTTTTGTTAATAACTGATCGTTGTAATGATATGACGTCATGGGCCGCTGAAAATGGATGGCAGGCTGCAAATGGCCCACGGGCCGTAGATTGGTCACCCCTGGGGCATATGGTTAGCCGACAGTGTGCATCTACTGGATTTTTCACATTTGTGCCACGGCTCAAGAATTGCCGGAGAAACACCGTTCAATCCGTCATTATCGAGGACGCCATTTTTCCAGCCATCTCTTTGGATTGGCTCTGACTTTGTATTGCCTCAGGTTCTGGCTTTTGACTTACTAACGAAGGAGGTCTCCCCCAGGTACCCTCGACGTTTCAGCACCACCTCCAGGAACTTGAGCTCCTCGTCCACCACGTAGTGACTCCTCTCCAGTGAGATCCAGGCCCAGTTGAGACGGAACTGCTGGTTCCTCAGTTTGTTGCCGCCTGCAAAACAAGAGAAGACTTTGAAAACATTCATGTTTGACGTCCATTCGGGTCGCGGGCGACTCGCTCGCCAATGACAAGGCACATATAGAGAAAGCGATTCACGCTCACGTTCAGCCCTACGGAGAATTTGGAGTCGCCATTGTGAGCCTGACACGCAAGTTTTCGGGAGGTCGGAGGAAGCCTCCGGTGATGAAGCGCTTTTGAAAAACGACGCTGTGAGCCTTTGAGTGTCCGTGGGAGGTATGAAGGGCGGCCAAGCTTTACACTGGATCCGTGGGATCCGACTGCTTCGCTTCTAATTAAGATAAAAAGGTGCGGGCTTTCCCCGTCTGAACTGCTTGCATTCATCCTGGCCTTTTGAAGCAGCTTTCAAAGACACACTTATATTACCCCCCCCCTCCAAAAAAAAAAACTTGGTGCTCGTTTGGCGCCAGGGCCACTGCTGCGCTGAGTTGGTGCTTAGCAAGTTTTTTCGAAGAACGTGTTTGGTTTTCCACCGGCGAAGAGTCAAGTAGGAGTCGCAAAGCATCCAAAAGTCACCGCTTACGTCAACGTTTACGCAAGAGCGCCTGCGCTATTATTAAGAATAATAATAACTATTATTATTATTATTATGCGCTATTAGCATCTGCTAGGCAACTTAGCATAGCATGGATTATACTTGTATGTAGAATATAACAGTCAGTACTGCAATCAGTAAACGCTTCTATTTTTCGTAATCATTGTAGATGAACACGAGGCTGGCTGCCAGTCGGAGATTGCGTGCTAGCCGGACACATTGGACATCTCTCTTCTGGTGGGACAAAATGGTGCCGGAGTTCACTGCTCAAAACCTTCCCTGTGTCCAAGGAGTCATTCCTCTACATCGTCACGATAACCCCGCCCCCTGAGCTCAAGCCAATTTCGGTGTGGGGGGGGGGGGGTAAGAAATAACTGGGGCTAAACTGGGCACTGACCTGGAACTAGCACGAACACAAGCGTGATGTAAAAGGGCCACCAGACGTCCCGAAGTTCTCAGACCAGGTGAAGTGTTAAAATAAGCGCTGTACATGTTGATAGAAAATGGTGAGGAAGGGGTCGGGGGGGGCGGGAAGCCAATCTTTATGTTTTTATGTGTCAAGCTCCGGCAGGCAGCTGAAATAATTGCTTCCTAAAAGTCAACACACACACTCAGCGAAAAGATGGAGAGAGTCGCTGCCTGCTGGCTGAGGCAACGACGACGATCGGGCTACGAGCGTACCGCCAGACGTCTGGCAGCTCGGAAAAGAGTGCGAAGGGGAAAAAAAAAAATCAAGTATGGCGAGGTTCAGTGGATTCGCAGCGTTTGTGTTCAGCATGACTGGACTTCTCTCGCCTTGTCCCAACCCCGACCTGGATGTTCCGGTCAGTAAATCGGCCACCTCGCAACTATTTCCATTTCCTCTCCCGGCGTGCATGCTCAAGATGTTGCCATAGAGTGCTCTACTAGCTGTGACGCGTGTCGAGAGGAGTGCGCGTCGACTCCCCGTTTCTTTCCTTTTGACCCGAGCGCCTACTCAGGCAGTCCAAAAGAAGTGATATTAGAAAGAAGGGCCAACCTATTTCGAAATCATTTCAACACCTCCCTTGAGGCAGCCGCACTCTCCGAGTCGCGACCATCTAAAGACACTCAAATACAATTAAAGCCTCAAGCAATTTTGGGACAATCCAATTGTCAAACCTTGTCGCCGTGCACCACCAATATTAGACGGCACGTGCGATTTCGCCTTCGCACATCTGCTTGCGATTGGGGCTCAGTTTCGAAGAAGAAGAAAGTCCGCTCGTCGAAATGGCCGCACGCTCTGTCTCATCGGTTGAATTCTCGTCGCATGATATACGGACGCCAGGTTGCGAGGCGGCGTTTCCATTACCGCTCTGTCGTAGAATTAAGCATGAGGTAGCTTTGAGCTGTTTTTGTCCTTTTTTTGTGCAATTTTGTGCAAAACGGTTTGTTGTCTGGCTGTCGGCTATTCAACTCATCCCAGACAAGGCGCGCGGATGCATCATTTCCGACGACGCCTGTGGGAGGTCATTATTTCAATATTAATTAAACAAAGCTGCTTTTCTGACGGCCTTAGACACCCCCCGCACCCAACCTGGGCTTCATACACGTCGCCTATTTCTTTTTTTACTTCATTAACTGCTCATGATCATAATCACAGATTAGCATAGCATTAATCCATTATCAGTCTTTTGCGGAAAATGTGCCTTAGAGAGGGTCTATTTTGTAAATAGCCAAATGTGAACGAGGGGACCAATCCAATCTCCTTTGTACTCGGACTTTTTGGTCACGCCGTAGATGTCGTAGGCAAACTAACTTACCGACGCCGTGCCACCGATGAGTCGAGCAGACCTACTTCCTACTTGTCGAGTTTCCCCCAACACATTTCTACCTCCTCCCGCCTGACTCCTCTGTCATTCTGAAATGAGCCACGACGCACGCAGCGACCACATTTAACTTCCGTAGAGATTGGGACAAAGTATTTAAAGTAATAACCGCAGTCATTCCAAGAGGACCCAATCAACAATCATGAATCATATTCTCCACCTGAGGACATTTTCTCTTTAATTAGCACCTAGCCACAGCCTCAGCGCTTGAGAGCCCCATTTTGGACGCAGGCTCAAAAACAAAAACAAAAACAAACATTCCGTTTCATCAGGTTTCGTCCGGTGATCGACTGCGAATCTTTTGATACATTTCATGCTGCCATCGCAAGCGCAATGAAGGCACGTTTAGCCAAAAGGCTACAGAAGGCGTCAAGTATTTTTCCTTCCAACAATGACTATGCTTTCTTCTGTGAGGCGAAGATGATGAATTATCAACGAACACCTGACTAGCTTCACTTTTCCAGGAGTCACTCCATGGGGGGTGGGGGGAGTTGATGGAGTTCCTGAGTTCCTGACATGGTCATTGCGATTAGCAAATCATAATGTCAAATATGGGGAATAGGAGTCTAACTTGAGACACGGCGGCATCGAAGAATAATCATCTTGCAGAGAGCCGCCTTTTGATAGCTATTTTCCATGTCCGGTCAGCCATCAAATGACAGCGATTATGAATAGTCCAGTTCATCGGGTGCAAATTCATCATCGTCCAATTGCTCGCACCGATTCCCCTCCTCAGCTGTCACACGAAGGGTCTATTTGTCTTTCTGCCTATCCACCTTCTGACTTGAAAAAAAGATCTAAATTCATGCCTATGGTTGTTTTTTGTTTTGTTTTGTTTTAAATGCTGCATTGGCCTTGTTCTGCTTTTCGACACGGACAAACGAAGCCTGAGGCTTGACACGTTGCTATTATTCATCCAGTCCGCTTGGCGGAGGAGGACCGGTTTGACATTAACAAAGTAGAAGCTTGCCGACGCTTAAACTCAGTGGTGGATTCTTGTGTGTTCTGCAGCAGTCAACCGGCGAAAAACAGGTGACCCGAGTATGACGGGAACCCCCATCCCCACCCAGCAGGGTGAAGGAAGTGAACTGTGGTACTGGAGAAATCCAAATTCACACACTTTACAGGACTGCACACACAAGGCTAAATGGAGGCGGTTGAAGACGTTTTGCGACCCTTTTGAAGGCCAATTTGATCAAATAGAAGACCTCGCATGAGCAAATAGCTCACTGAGCCAATAAAGTACACAAATTACGACGACGCGTCCCGAAATAATCGACTCGCTCTTTGACTGCACATTTCTCATTGACCGCAACCTTGACGTACGAGTGACCACGCTCGCAACTCGGATCACGATCGCAAATCAACCTTCACCTTTGAAAATAATCCAGATTCAACCCCCCCGAAAAATGCATTGCTTAGTTATTTTTAATAAGAAAAAGAGGACCTTGCATATGAAAACAGACAATCATAAAAAAAAAAACAATATGTAAAGAATAAATACATTAAGATTTTCATATTGCACTTTGTTCAAAGGAAAAGATTTTCTGGTGTGTTATTGCACCTCATGCATAAATTCTTTTTCTTTTAAGCAACGACAACAATAAAAAGCAGCTGCTGTACTACATCAGGCAAAACGTGTCTCCGCCACTTTAGTTTTGTACGCCCAACTAATCCACAAGCGGCATTGTTTTTTTTTCTTCTCGCAAATAATTGATGTTAAAAGTTTACTCAGTACGCGAGCACATATTAACTTTGAGTTTAGGTTTGCGGTGTCCTTCGGAGAGGGACTTGTGTGAGTGGGGAGGACACGTGTCCGCTTTCCAAAGGAAATCTTCACTCCTCCGGATTTCTCTCTAATTAGGAGAAGCACTTGAAACGGCCGTCCCCGTCTCACTAAGCGTTAATCTTTCGCCAGCGCTTTGTGTGTGATATTTGCATTTCCGGCGTTGGCGGAGGCAAAACGTCACCGACCGTTCATGCACATCTCACATTGATTTGCATTAGGTGCTATTTGATCTTATTGACATGCGAGACATAAAAATTAACAAAACAATCGGGATGTAGGGGGTAGGGATGGGTGATCATGGATATCGGTATTTGTATCGGGCTGGTAACAGCTTTATTTTCAAGGTATCCGTATTCGTGGAGGCTGCCGATACCAGCCACCGATACTTACCACGCCCAAATCTTTTTTTTTTGGGTCATTGTCTTAAATGACATTTTAAATATCAAAAGCACCGGAGGTAGTGATGAGTTCTCAAAGAGTGAATACTGGTACTGGTATCGTTTTGAGAAAAAGTGGTATCGAACACGGCAAATGTTGAGTGTGGTGAGCATGGTTGCCTCAGAATTTTGCGGTTTGTTCTCTCCGCATGAAGAGTTGCATGTGGAGCTGGAGAGACCTACTTCGGAGTGAGTTGAGATCCCCTAATTGAGTTCTTGCAGTCTTCTGTCACTTCTCACTTTCTCGCGTTTGCTTGGCTGCATATTTTAATTAACACTGCATTTCATTCAATGTTTTTTTTTTTTTGGGACACACTTTTGCCAAAAGGAAAGAAGGGAAATAGAGCACGGCAAGCTGTTATACAGGTGTACAAATGCAGTCCTGAAGGGGTCATAAGCCGTAAAATTGACCTTTTCATTAGGCAGTTTACGAGACAGGTTGCACGCCTTCCTCCATCGTCCCATAAAACATGCATACGAGCTTCATTGAAGACTTTCAATCGTCTGTAGCTGCGGATGGAAGTGTCAATGCGTGTCTGTCTTTATCTTCTTGTGCTCGGCTGGCAACCGGTCTCGGATGGAGCCCGCCTCTCACCCAAAATCAGTCGGGATAAACCGCAGTGATGGAGTTTTATGCCAAAAAACTACCTGTTACTCTTGAGGGGGGGGGGGGAAGGTCAGTTTGACCCCCGGCATAAGAGAAGTGTCAAAATAACAAAGTAAATGGAGGCATTTGCACAGCGCTGTGTGTTCGTCATGCACCTTAACCTTAATCTGCCTTGTTGTCAACCCCCCCCCCCACCCCCCAGCACAAAAGTGCAGAGCGTGAACTCCGTGCACTAACACAGTGGGCGGATGACGAGCGACACAATCCTTTAGAGAGCCGGCCAAAGAATGCGAGGCCCGAGTCGTGCCAGCTCGGTGCCCCTCTGGGCTCAAGCCCCCGCCCCCTCCCATTTAGTCGACGCGCCTTATTTGGTCATCGTCGAGCATCCCCGGTGGACCTTTCGTCTGTCGATTGAGCCGGGCAGACAGTCCGGCGGGATGATTAGGCCGGATAAATTGGGCCGCGGCTGAACCAGACACAATACGTCTAAAAATACCGAATCTTCAAATGGGGTTTGCATGCTTAATGTTTCCGTGACAGGCGATAAAGAGTCGGGCGCGGCGTGTGAATGTTGATGCGCGGTACTGATGGATGAGTGTAAACATAGTGGCGACGAAGGGGGATGTTTTCGTTGTCGTGGAGGTTCGAGGCTGAGCAAATGGCTTGTAATTGCCGGCTGACGAAGGATGCTCACGTTTGTCACCCTTCCATGCCGAACTCGACGCAGTGCCATTGCCATGCAACTGGATCACGTCACGTGACTCTTATTAACACATTAACATTCTCCTGTCAGCCTGTTGCAAAATGGACCTGTTGTTACATCTAAAGAAAGAAAATAAAAAAAAAAATCTTTCAAAATATTGTGTTAAAAATTTCTGGATGAAACCTGATTCTGTTCTTTTTCTATTTTTATTTATTTTTTTAATCTGCAAATTTCTCTCTTCGAGACATATTTTGGTGGACTGGCGCTCAGCATAAAAACGGGCGGAACTTTGTTTTTCGCCCCAGCCCAAGTCTAGTCTAGTGTCCTGCACCTATTTGGCCGTTTTCTTCACACGGTGTTCGACACTCGATCACCTCGATCTGCCTTTCCAAACATGAAGCTCAATTGCGAGAGTACGTCACCGGCTTTCATTTAAATATATGACACCGGAGTGGGACGGTCACGTTCTCTCTGAATCATTGTGGAAATCAATTCATTGAACGAATCCTAATCATTATCATTTTAATAAGATTTTAATAGCACCCCCGTCACTCCTGTGACACGACTTTTATACAAATGAGCGATACCGCGCAGAAAGCCTGGAAAAAGTCGACTTTCATCGACGAGACTCCAGCACTCAGTCAATGGCAAGCCCCCGAAAGTGTAAAAATAAAATAAAAATAAAAAACATGACTCATGACACCGGTTTAAGGAATGAAAAGGAAAGCAGGTCTTCCTTCGACATTCATCGCTGCTGGCAGCTTGAATTATCATTGCTTCGTTCTATGACTTTATGAATGTTATAAAAATACCCCAGCAGGACAAGTTGCACAGGTGCAGTACTTTTTGGTTTCCATTTCCCACTAAATCATTCTGTAGGGCTGTCAGGAGACTTTCTTCTGAACCTTTCTCATGCCATGAAGTCATAATGGTGAGTCTAAATTCCAATTTCAATAAAATCCATACCAACGGCCGCTAATCCCAGCCTCGGCTATATTTTGACGGAATGTTTTGATTCAATAAAGCGCGAGACCGCGCCCGCATGCCTTTCAGCGGTCCAATTAAGGTGGAGGGGGAGAAGATAATCCTGTAGAAGGGAGAAAAAAAAGCGAGAGAGTGAGCTATATGGTCTAATCACCCTGAGCCTTGTATCGGCGCTAATGAGAGAGGAGTGGAAAAGATTTCCAATTGCAATCATTTCACACACCCTAAAACTAAAACCTATTTCTCGCATCCAGGGCTGCATGCCATAAATTGCAGCCCCTCGCAAAGAGCGTACCGACGCCCCGTACCTATCTGCTCATTTCGAGACACCGCTGGAGGTGCCTGAGAGGAGGGCCAAAGGCGCCTCGGAACAAAAAAAAGGTGGGGTCAGGGAAGCATGTGAGGCTTAGAGTGGAGTGAGGCTTTGCTCCCAGCAGGGAGAATGCTGCGAGATTAACACGTGAGGCGCCGCAATGGAGCCGCTTTGGCGCCTCCAGACATGAGAAGGATGATAGAAGGATCATAAAAGGCACAAAAATGGATTCTACTTTTGTGCCCGGTGCCAGTCTGGTCAAAATTTTCCTTTTGATACATTCGCAGACCAGTGCAAGAGGAGGGTGCTGCATTTTTTTTTTTTTTAAAAAAAAGGCAATTTGTGCCGTTGTGGGCGTGGACACGGCCAACACCAATCAAAGTAGCTCCTCTCAATCCCTTAAGTGGTTAACATGGCGGAACAATAAAGTGATTTGCTCGTGTCCTACGACAGGTCAAGGCGCGCAGAATCCGTTTATAGGGAGCTGCAAGGAGACCACCATGGGCTGGTGATATAAAGTTAGCTTGGGAGGTGACACATTTGTGAAACCGGATTGTACGTATGTTAAGACTGATGCTTTGGCAATCACGTTCATAAAAATATCAAATATAATTGAGGCTACAACCACCACGCTACACCACAGCGCGAGGGCTCTCGCTCTTATTTTAAGAGGTAAAATGGATCGTTGGGCTCACGATAGCCAGTCCGCAACTCTTGAATTGTGTACGGCTTCACGGCGGATTCTGCATCGATTTTGTGAATGCTCCGTTTGAGCTGCTGTCCACCACAGCTCACCCCGAGACACTCGCGCACACTCACTGACATCACATGAGCAGCCCACCACCTAAAGTCACAGATCGATCGCAGGCAACCACAACAACGACGGTATTTTAGACTTTCATTTTATTGCGTGTTAGATTGAATACATTTAAATGTGTCGAAAGCAAATTTTTTATTTTATTTTTATCATGGTTGGGAGTGGGTCTGGAACACTCCCAGCAAAGAACGGCTGTCCACCGTACTCCCAAAACAGCTCAATTAAGTTAAATAACGTTTTATTTCCATTGTATTTTTTTTTTCTTCAATTTAACCTGGTGAGCTGTACAAGATTCTAGCAGTGTCCTTTTTTTTCCCTCCCCAGGATCACAAAGTTGAAGCCCTTGACTGAGCACAGCAGTCTGGAGGAAATTCCCAAGGCTCTTATTTCAAACGGGCCTCCTTTATGTGTGTCCCAGGAGACTTTAGAAGCAAAGGAAATACCGTACGAGGGCGATTGTGAGGAAAGGTCGACTCGTCCTGGCACTCCGCTACTGCCTCAGAATGGCCTAATTTGTCTTCGCAAAGAATTTGCACAAAATAAAACTCGGCAAAGTTCTTCGGCTGCTTGCCGGGTCATTGAGGAAACGCGAGGTGTCGGGTTAGCGAAGTGCCGCGACAGACATGAAACCGGCGCAAAGATGTATTCTGCGCTTGTGACTTCACGGCGGGATTTCACGCTTGATCCCACGCGCTCTGCCTGCGAGCGACTGTTGTGAGGAATAATTCAAGGCACCTCGGGGGAGGAGTGCGACGCCCGCGAGTCAACGAGCGCAGTGCCGCCTTGCGTTGTGGCTTGCTGATTTGCAACCAGGAGCACAAGATGTTCCTCTCTAGGGCGAGCTGAGGAGTCGAGCCCTATGATGAGTACATCATTAGAGTACATTAGGTTCAGATATGAGCAGACTTATTCCAAAGTAATACCCCGCTTTTAGGTTCGCGTACAGACGTGGAAGCAGACTAATCCCCGTTTAGGGAAGCGCAAAGATCAAATCGTCAGCGTCGCTTTGGTACGGGTGCCTTTGAATCATTTGTATGCTTTCCGCATCTTGACTGCAGAAACTCGTATTGGGCGGGATAATAAGCGAGAAATTAAAACGCGTCCTAATCTCCTGCGTCGCTGTGAAAGTGAACGCATTGATCACTTAGCGGAGTTTCTGCGTGGAAGTTTGGGGAAAAGTTCAACGTTGTGACTGGTGAACAAAAATCATTACAGAGGCGGAGAGCAAAAAAAAAAAAACTGACAGGAAATCCAACGAGGCATTACCATGTTGGAAAGAAAACAATCATATTTGTCATATTGTTTCACTCCAGCCCTGTAGGTGGCAGTAGAACAATGGATCTCCATTCATCAACTCACAACAACCCACTATGGGTGAAAATGTTTGACGGCGAGAGATACGTATTTGATTATTTTACCCCCACGCCCTGATACGTGCCTGTAAGAGGCGAGGCCTAGTGAGGTGGCACGTGACCTGTGCTTGCGAGTTTTTGGCCGTGAGCTGCAGCTGACAGCAGCTCCTGCGTGAGTGTGCTCGTTGTGTTTATGTGCTGTACGGTTCTTCCAGCATTCAAGAAATTGCTGACTGGCACACTAGTTCTCCTTTCCCACATGTGAGGACATTATTACGATCTCTGAGATAGAGCAGGAACTCCAGTGACAGATATGTGTTCCAAAAAAAAAAAATGTCTGCCATCTCGTGGTCTTATCAGAAAAAAACATTTTTACCATTTGACATATTTTGGTCACAATAGGACATCTCTACACTTCCTACAACATGCAGAAAACTGGCTCGAGCACCACTTTACTAGCACTAGCTTCACTAAACTTTGAAAAATGGTTGTGCATGAACCTTCCGGATAAAAGTCCCGAGGAAGGAATTTCACGGTTGAGTAAGGATGGCAGCAAAATAGAAAATGGCACCATGCTCGTGCGACAAAACTAATGGCCCTGAATCGCATTTCTTTCAATTGAACATATCTCCAGTTATTCACTGAAAAAAAAACTAACCTATTTGCAGTTTTGTCCTCTTTGTGAAACACCCTAAAATGCTGAGAGATTGTGCCAAACTATCTCACAGGAAAGTAGTAACTGGAATCGAGAATATATCTTGAGGTGATGGATCTCAACTGTGGGGGTCGTCATCGGAGTCACGAGAGCATGTTCAATAGATACAACTCATCTGTCTGAATACCTTTCTTGCTTCTTCCTCCAACGTTTAGCCTGGGTCGTTGGCAGAAGTTGCGGAGAGTCTTGCCACGTGTTTTCAAATGTTTTGCAAATGTAGTTTGTGATATATTTGTGGTTGAAATGATTGAAAAAGGCAATCAGAAACAATTTGGCGGGGGGGAGGTCTATTATTTGTGTTTTTTTTTCACTCCTTGTGGGAGGTCTAAGTCAATATCCCCTGCAAGGTAGTACCCATTTTGTTCTCATTCTAAAAACACAAAGGAAATCACTTCCTGACTCACACATAATGGTCTCATAGAGACCAATAACGAAAAAATGCTGATTTCATTGTGACTTCCACTTGGTAGCGCCGGTGAGTGAATAGAAAGGCAATGACGAGGAGCTCCAAGAGGTGCTGGGAGAAAACAAAGCAGCACAAAGAGGCAGCTTGGCGAGACTTGAACAAGATGGCGGCGGCGGTGGGGGCGCTTTTCCTTGACCCCCCCCACCGCCCCCTCTCCCCTCAATTGTGCTGTATTTGCTCTCCCTCGTCAGAGCAAATAACGGCGGACTGTTTGCCGAAAGCGGCGGACGTGAAGCCGTTGAATCTAAAAGTGCAGCGCGGGGCCCCGAGCGCCATACTAATAAGAGCCGTTCTCCCGCCCGGGCTTGAAACGCAGAACGCCGGGTTACATGTCGCCGTCGTGACTTGCAAATTGCGGCGGGCGAAGCCGAAGGAGTGACAGCGCCTAAAAAGGTAAAGCGTCGTTAAACGACTGCCGGCGCTTCTTTGTTTGCGCACGCTGAAAGGAGGCCTTCGATTGGAGCACAAAAGCTGCCTGCGCCAGATAAGCTCGCCGCCTGGCATTCATTAAAATGAGAAAGGAAGAACAGAACATCTCCAAAGGATTTACGGCGTTTTCTGTCTGCGTGTAGTAATACGCGATTGAAGATTAGCGCGCGCAGCAGAGCAAACTTCAGGTTGGGAAACAGATTAGTGCCAAATCCCAAACGCCCACTCCAACCTCAATCCAGGGCTGTTGTCCTTTGACCTCGGAAGAGAAGAGTCCCCCAAGCCTCACTCTAACCCTAACGGCATGCATTTTCTGCTCATCTCACTCAACTTTTCCTTTCCCTGCGGTCTGAAGTTCACAATTTACAGGCGGGATGGATCAAATGCGATGTGAGCTCAGAGCTGTTCGGCCTATTGTGTAAATTTTTTTCATACATTGGGCGCACCGGATTATAAGACGCAATCTACAATGCCTCCACTAGATGGAGCTACGCTCAAGGAAACCCCACCAGAACGATCAGATGTCAGTCAAACGTATTTAATAAGGCAACGACAGCAAGTTACAAGATTGACTCGTTAACGTTGAACTCTTGCCGTTGCTCTATTTCCGTGTTCAACTGCGTAACCGATCGCCTTAAGTTTGAACTCTGCGTTGTCAGCATGTCTCGAGCAAGGAGCCAATTTGGGGGTTGAAATATTACCGTCATGATCATACACAAGGCGCATCAGATTTTAAGGCGCGCTGTGAGCTTTTAAGAAAACGGAAGGCTTTTAGGTGCGCCTTTTAGTGCGGAAAATACGGTATTGTAACTGTATAACTTAAAATGTCCGTTCCCCCAAAGCCAAACGGAGTACCAACAGGATGGACAACCTGTAGACCTTGTTTGCTAACTTCCATTGCAAAAGTGGCCCTGGCTGCTTCAAAGGGCCGAGTGAGTAACGCCAATAAATCTGTCTCTAATAACCGGCTGTCTTTACACAACGCAAGTTTCTAGTGTTTCCAAAAGCTGCTTTGCGAAGCTACTTCGACATCGTGGCGCACGCTGTGCTGACATGATGCACAAAAAAAAAAAAAGTCTCACACTGGGACAGCGGAAGCCCAGAGGAATGAAGAATGAGATCAGTTTCGCATAGAAAAAAAAAGTGCCGGGTGGGATTTTTTCCGCGAGAACAAAAGCTCGGCGTGGAAGCGCGGCTGAACGTGAGAGGCGTGCAGACGTTTTGCGGCGTTATTGCGTTATCTGTAAAATTGTACCTCACGCGCCCTCCCCTCTTTGAAGGTAAAAGCGCAAATGAAATGTGTGCCCCGGCACCCCGAAGGGCAACTTGGGCCAGTGGAAGCGAGCGGCCTCACTCTGCCTTCTCGCCCACGGCTCATTGGCCACTGATAACCTCGTTAGTATGCCGCACCAATTATGCTCTCATTAAAACGGCTTCAGGTGACTACTCGGAGAGTTACGGAGGCAAACACCAGTGGCTCATTCACGCAGACCTGATGCACACTTTATGGAACTCATTCAATACCAGCGATTTCTAAGACCAACATAATACCGAGTTCGGTGGCAAATTCAACAAAAACACCACTTTCGGGCCAAAGAGTAGAGAAAATTAGTTTTTGCGAAGGGGAACCATGTCAAGCAGAATGGTGACTTGAGTCCCATAATTCGACAGGTGTCAGTCATATAAATACACCAGCTTTAAAACACATTGTGACGTGTTTCTGTTTTGTCGGCAGATGATTTGGATCAAATCAAGCATTTCATTCCTTTTTCTAAGACAAGGCAAGGCACTTGAATGGATGCAGCCCACTTCACACACAAGGCAAGTCAACGCGCTTCACACAAGGAAAAGTGCAACACCTCAAAGCTTCAGAAACACAAAGGCGAAGACAAGAGAACTAAAGTAGCACACTAACAATTATTAAAAGGACGGACACTGACAAAAATTACATAGATTAAAAAACAAAAAGGTTTAAAAGGTAAAGTAAAGGAATGCTTGTCAAAAGTAGCTTTCTAAAGTTGCTGATATTGAAATTGATTTCAAGTGCTTAAAAGTCCTTCATCAATTTTTTCTTTTAAAGCCCAGTTTTTGCGATCATAATGCCTCTTAGCAGGCTAATATTTAACTCCTCACTGTGAGAAGTCGGATAAGGCCGGACATGGTTGAGTTAATTTCACGCTCCAAGACATTCTTCTTGGGAGGGGTTGGGGCTTAAGGCGATGAGATGGACTCTGGACTCTTTTTCGTACTTCTGCCAAGGAAGACAGGTTTTCACCGCAGTTTCAAGTTAAGGCTGACTGTTTTGAAGCCTTGAACTGAATTGGGATTTTCTTTCATTTTCATCCTTGCCGTCATGTCCGTCTGCTCCAGGCATTTGGACTTTTGTTTGTTTCTGTCAAAATGACAACACTGAGCTAACATTGAAGGGAAAATTGCATGTAAGGGATGACAACATCAACAAAAAAAAAAAAACCCTCTGTTTTGGGCCACTTTGAAACGGGTCTGTCTTGACGCAGTGATCATGTGATTGACATGTCTTGACAAGAGTCTGGATAAAAGTCGAGAAAAACGGTGCTTACGTTATTATTCAAAAGTTTGAGGGCACATAGACGACTGCATGCTTTCACATTCATAATGTCGAGACCAGACAAAGTCAGATACCAAAAATGACTTGTAGCCCTTGAGCTGAAAGAATTTTTTCAATCAATGTCATCATTTAGAACTACAACACGAACCGAAATACAATAAAAATAATAAACACACAAAACATGACCCCCCCCCCCCCCCCCACGGCAAAAAAA
>CAAKHF010018391.1:10599-21048 GCA_901007745.1 Hippocampus kuda | reverse complement strand
TGGAGCGTTCACACGTGCAAAGCCACTGAGCGTGACAGCACCGGCACAGTGTCGTTGCAGCCCCACTTGCGTTCACACGGCAGTTTCTGTAGCGGAGCAAAACGACAGAAAACAAATGAGCTGTCGTGTTGGTTCTTTTTTAAACGTCTACGCAACTCAAGCAACTACAGTACAGACACGTCCTTCTCCTTCTCGGTCTCCGTGCCTTCTGCTCGAGAGTGACCGCCCCCCGATAACGTAAATCAACGATGACTTCAATGACACTCAGAAAAGCAAAAATATAATGCGCCAAACAGAAAAATCAAGAGAGGAAATCACGAAATAAATTCTATGGGGCACGGGGGGATGTCAACACACAACAAAGGAATAAACTACACAAACAACTCCGAGACAGTGCAGTCTCCTACAAAAGGAAAAATGACGTTTGGGGATTATTTCCCCCTCCCCGTTATAGTTGAGATGGTATAACCCAAGAGGTGCTTGCCAGACAAGTCTTGGGTTGTTATTTAACAAATGACAGAAGTCCGACAGAGAACGAAAGCAACGCATTCTCGCCGTACGTAATCAACTCTTCACGAGCATTTGCTCTGGAGCAAATTTAAGCCAGTTGCGTTCACACGTACACATTTGGTCCGGCGTAGCGTCGCAAACGAGCATTTGCTTCGGACCAAATTCTTAAACCACCTCCCTGAGGTGGATCAAATTTGGTCCGTTATAAGCTCTATTGCGGCGCTACGCCGGACCAAATGTGCACGTGTGAACGCTCGACTGGCGTAGCGCCGGTGCAGTGCCGGACCAAATGTGCACGTGTGAACACCCCTTTAAACTCCTCCACTTCTATAAAAGAACTATGCTTATGTGAAAAAAGTTGCATGAATTCACTTCAGGATTTATATCATCTGGTTTGTATTTACACATCTTTTTGACTTAGGACATCTGCTTTTTTATTGTTGAACCCCGAGGTAGGCAGGTGTAGAGTCAGATATTAGATCGAGGACGAGTTAAAAGACAATCAAAACCGTGATGGCGTATTGCAGAATACTACATTATAAATAAAGTCTATATTTTAAATATAGTCTTCATTGAAGATCTATATAAGGTTGTAGGACTGTTTTCCAGGTAGAGCAATTAGATTAATACAAAACAGTCATTCCTGTGATTTTTTTTTCCCCCCCAAATTTTGCGAATGCAATTTGTCAGGTCCTGCGAGAAAATGACTTTTTTTGGGTCATGGACTACTTGAGACAAGTACGCGCTGTTCGCGGACCGGCAATCATTTTTTTCATTGCTTTTAAATTGCCAGTTTTAAAGCACTGCTAATGTGACTGATCAAACAATTGATTGCTGCTTTCATCCGGTGGCTGCCGACTATTTATAAGCGACTAAACTGTTCATGTTTACGTGGCCAGACTGTGCAAACTCTGCTCACATTTTCATGCTTTCCACTTGATCGCTTGGGTGCTACTTGTTCAAACGATTCAAAAGGGTTCCTTGTATTGCCTTGTTTCTGAAGACATACCATCACAACAGCTTCTTCCTCCACAACTGGAGATACCATTAGGGGAAGAACTTCTCTTGTCAAAATAGCTTCATCTTCAAAAGTCATGGCTGCCCATCAGCTGCGCATTGAGCTGTACGTTTGGTCAATTTGTTACTATTACTCTCTATTTGTTGCTTCTTCTTTCATTTATTGGAGGATTCTGTTTATTTCAACTTGCAAACCAATGTTAGAAGGGGGAGTACATTTATGCCACAGCTGATGGAGCAAATTTCCTCAGAGCTCATAGGTCTGTCTCTGTGTGGCCCGGTCCCAAATGGGCCCACCCCGTATTGGTAGCATTTCAACTCATGCTCTGTTAATTAAAAGTGCAAAGCCAGTAGCTCATTAGCATAGGTGGTGTTCGTTACCTCAAGTTCTGGGGAATAGACTGTCCATACTGCCCTCTCCCCACCATCCAGAAACGGGACCATACTTTTTCTTTTCGTTTCTTTTTTCCTTTTCCGAACATAGAAACAATGCGTGTGCACATAATGGCTCCGTTAACATAGCTTTGACAGCTGCTTGTCCTGCCTCCCCGACGTACCTGCGCCGATAGACTGAATCTTGACGAGCACGCGAACGACTACGTAGGATCTGGTCACTGATGGACTTGTAGTGTGACATCTCGCCCGGTCCAAGACACAGAACGGTATTTATCTGGTAGTCTGACAGCGCGACCGTCGTGAACGACAAAAGAAATTGGATAGTTTGACAAGGCCATTAAGCAATGCGGCAATTCACTGCACATGTAAACTTTTTGCTTTAATAGCCAGAGAAACAGAGCTGGCCGCCGGCACCACTAAATCAAAAAAGTCAAAATAGTATACAATACACATAAGTGTGTTTTACAACAAAACATAACCATATTCACAATTAAATATGGAATAATGGAACACATATTGAAGCTTGGGATAAAACATTTTTGAGAGCGCTTGCAATGCTGAAATCACTTGAATGAGAAGACTCCAGCTGCAGCCTTGATGGTCTCTGGTGGTCGTGGCCCTTGCCTCGGTTCCAAATGAATGAGACTGAGGGTTTTTGTTTTTTTTTTCCAATATGAATGACAGCAGGGAGCAAGCTTTGCATGCACCTCACGAAAGAAATTTCCCCACGCCTCACCTTTTTCACCCATTGGTGTATATTAAGTTGTACATATGTTTTTTGAAAAACATAGCATGTGTGCGCTGTATAAATTCGACACTCTTCAAAGTCTGGTCTTCGAGAGGCCTTGCTTAGCCTGTTTTACATGTTTCCCTCATCCAACACAACTATTAGAATCATTATCAGGCTTCAGCAAAGCTTGCTGATAAGCTAATCATTTTGAATCAGGTGTGTTTGAGGAGGGAAAAGTGTAAAACAGGCTTTATAGGGGCACTGGAGGACGAGACTTAGGCATCCCTGGTACTGTATATACTGGCTATGTCTCTCTTGTTTAAACTCGGATATTGATTTTTCATGAAAGCTTCTGTGTAAGGTCAATGTTCAATCAATTCATTGACAACTATTGATGATCAAATTAATCAAAACCTTTTTTGAGAATTCATGTATCATTTGGAGACCCTGTTTAATCTAAAATAGTTCCAATCCTTGGAATTTCAGACCCTTAACAGTTGATTATTGTCAAGATTTTTGTAGACTGATTATCTGTGTTGAATCAAAATAAAACTTTTCCCTTTACTTTGTGAAAACTATGCTCAACCTATTTGCCTATTTTCTGACATAGTGCAAATAGTAACTGTGCATTTTCTGTACTGTTAATTTGAAATAATGTCATGTTTTAAAAAAAAAAAAGATGGAAAATAAAATGTGGGTTTTTTTTTTTATCCGAATCATCAATTAATCAACAAAATAATCAACAGACTGATCGATTATTGAAGTAATTGTTACTAATTTGCGAGTACAACACAGCATGTACTGTATAGGCAATTCCTATTTTGAACCGCCGCAAAGGCAGTGGCCAAAACTCCACTAGTGACATATTAAGGCAGAACCCCGTATTGCTATGAATGTGCACCATGAATTGGAGGCTTGCACAGTTCTGTTCATCCTGCCTTAGTTGATTGGCATCTATAGTAATGGAAAATCAACAGAAGCCAGGATGGGCCAAGCAAGCGGGTATGGTATGGTGTCAGGCCGTTCTGGAACTTGTAATGGTAAAGCATTTCAAGTAACGAATCCTCACCTCCGTGGCGGCAAATAAGAAACACTTGTGACAAGTTGCGCCCCAACTCAAGGCAGACGAGGAGTGTGTACAGGTACTGAGTAAGCATGCAACGCACCAGGCAACAAGAGGGAACACGAGAATAATCGCTAAACTAATGTGAAATGCAGTCACGCAAGACCACAAGTGCTTAGGTACAGAGTAAGCTTTTCATAGACGTCTGGCTGGGACTACGTTAAGGCGGAGAGTAACCAGCTAAAAACTGAAAATTAGCATTACAATTAATTATCTCGTAAAAAAATAACAAAACAGCTACATAGTATGTGCACACTCGAAAACCCAGAATGAATCAGATGCGGTTGATTTCAGCCATGACAAGGAGCTTATAAGGTCAAAAATATATTAAGCAATGTTATATGCGTTTATTTGCACTATTTTGCACTACAAAGTACTGAGTCTTGAGACATACACAATAATCGGTCTGAAGCAATGCTAAATCTTGAATTTAATTTAAATTAAATTTTAAATTAAATTAGCATTGCTCAGGGACTACATGTTTTTTATCTGTTACATGTATTTAATTACATACAATTAAATGAAAACTAGCACAGAATAACTACATTTTCTGACCCTTTGAACTAGAATTACCATTGACATTTAAATAACTCATTAAGAAATACTTCCCTTGAGAAATACTTCCATTATGATTTTGACAATTTCACATGTCAGGCCAAGCCCTCAGCCTCTATTTGAAGCAGTTAAGTCTCTGGGAAAAATATGGGGAGAAAAATATTTAAATACAAACTTACATTTATGGACAAAGAACATGTACATTATAATAAAATGTAAAATATTTTTGGTTAAAAGACATATTTGTTTACATGCAGTATTACACATGATGTCCTATGTATACTTTTATGATGACAAGCAATAGTTCTTGCCTTATTGAACCATTTTAAAACTTTGATAAAAGGACTACCTAGCCCACATATTCTCTTTTGTGCCCGTGCATTATTAATGCGTTTAACCAAGTAATTGCGTTTAACATTTTGATGGTATGATGTAAATGTCAGTCATATTTGTAAATGTTACTGTACATAAAGAATACTACACTGAAGCTTGAGTTAAAGAAAATCCTGAATTTAATAGAAATTGCAATACCTGTCAGAAAAATCACAATTCAAAGTTTTCGCACAATCATTTAGCCCTATCGTAGTATGAGTATTTTTAAAATGATCTATTGTGAAGTATAATGCTCAGTTGTTGGGTTATTTTAATGGGTGGAGTATCAGGTTACCGCTGTTACTATACACAACACAACTAAACTCAACTTTATTTATAGAGCACATTAAAAACAACCGTAGCTGTGTACAAATCATACATGGAGTGAAAATCAACCATTTAAAAACAAAAGTAATAAAACCATCAATTCATTTCAATGCAAAAACTATAAAAACAGTAAAACACAGTAGACAAAACAAAACACAAAATTGGCATTTTTGCTGCTTAAAATGACTAAAACTGCAATAAAGGCTCCATTATTTGGACTATCTGCGGCCCCTACATGATCTGCGCCGCATGCGCAGAGGATCGCTAAGTACGGCAACTACACTTGTACAAAATACTTAGGGGACTTTAATACTTCGATTGAAATTAGCAAATAACACAAATACAAATTATAAAACATGTATCAATGTGATTATTCACACATGAAAAGGCTTTTGGGGGTGTGGGGGGGGGGCGTACAGGCAAAGGAATCCCACCGAACGTCGTCAGTTTCCTGCTATTTTGGAGAAATCCGCAATGAATTGTGGGTGGTGTGCTTTGGCTGATGGGCCATGAATGCCGAAGTGTGGAACAAAGGTGTGAAAGGAGGAAGACGACACAGTACTTTGGAGAATTGGGACACCTTCCACACTCGTATCCTCAAGGTGGACGAGCAATAGGGGGGCACAAGGGTGTAAGTGTCAGTAATGAGACAGAGTCAAAGTAAATGACTGCTGATTCCCTACATTTCATAAATATGTGACACATTCTTAAAAAAAGAAAAAAATTGCCTTGATTGTGCACGACTCTGTAGAGTAGTAAGGTTTGTGCAAATACATATGTATGAATGACTCATTCCCCGTCCATTATAATCAAACCATAATATGAGTGTGGATGAAAAGAAGAAACACACAATTAAAGTCATGTTTCACAAGTTGCAATACAGTTGCGATCAATGAGGAATTGTGGCTTTACATTTACAGAGTTAAGTGTCTATAGGGACTCTCTCTTCCATTGCACCATACGGTATCGCATTCCTGAGAATTTTTGTGGTCAGAATCTTGCTAAAAGGAACAATTGCAAAATAGTTTTCATTTCCAGCTGGACTTCATTCAGTAACCCTCGTAGTAAACAAAATGCATGAATCTCTAAATTTCTGCTGTGACTGCGCTAGATTAGCTTTGTGTGCAAGAAGAGTTCCACGGTCGTTCTTATTTATCTCATACACGAGCCCTGACACAGCTGCTCGCCATGAACAGGGAAGTTTTTTGGTCAAAATAACATTGAAACCACAAGTGTGAGGGAGCAGGGCAGTTGCTGGAGCAAGTAGCAAGGAAATATATATGGCATGGTAATTTATCATCCCAATATCACTCATTCATACACATTTCGATACAAATATCTCAACCATGACACGGCATGCCTGAAGTAAACATTACTTAGATTAAATGTAAAGTATTGATAAGAAGATAATTATCAGACTATGTCAACATCCATACAAAGCTTTAATTAATTCAAGTGTGAGATATAGTAAATTAGGCCACGCTTTTGTCAACAGGAACAGCTGAATTCTGCATGATATAATCAGTGAATTATATCCGACTCTGCATGTCAACCTAGATTTAAATGTAAGGCCTTTAGCTGCTATGCACAAAACAGAAGGGCATTTACCAGGTTCGTAATTTGTGAAACACAGTACTGTATCGTGCAGCATCTTTGAGTCATGTGTAAGTGATGAAAACCGGACTCAGTGTCTCAATGAGCAAAATAGAAGCCTCCCTTTTTGAAAGTTTGACCTGATGGAAAGTAACAGAAAACAGACCTTAGTTCTAACATGGCGTATAGACATGACACATTATCTATATGAAATAAAAACAATAGACATTCTTGTCATCAGGATCGGTGACTGATTCCACTGCAGGACAAATACTTTCTGGTTTAGGCAAATGTCGACAATCAGACTGACAAATTTTTCTTGGCCTTCTGTATGCGCAGCGGCCTCCAGCATCTGTTGAAAACGAGCTGGTTGCCTGTTAAGAGGCATCAGACTGTTGTGCGCTCGAGACAAATTCGGATTCAACTGAACTGGGCACACCGTTAAGCTAATTTACGTTTTAATGTATTTATTTATTTATTTATCGTAACAACGAGAACGCTGTCAAGAATGGGATACCTGTACTCTATTTTGGGTGATAATTCGTGACAAAAACATCAACAACAACAAAAAACAAGCACTTGGATCGGTCCTCTTAGTTGTCGAGTTAAAAGGTTAACACGTATGTTTCGTATCCATCTTGTGGCCTGTTTATCCTGTCATCCTAGCTCCCCACTAGCATACTAGTCACAAGTCAAAATTAGATCGGAAACGTTAGTTAGCTAGCTAACTACCGTGCTTGCATAGCTGTTAGCTAGCTCCTAAATACCAGCAAAGCCCTCAATGTACATCATAAATGATCTATGACCTAGAAATACAAACAGTAGAGTGCGTCAAATACAATGTCATGTCACTGCAAATAACAACGCCATTAGTGACATATAAGGAAAGGAAGCAGAGTTGATAAAGGATAATTTCAGTATTGTTATTGGATGAATTGCCGAACTGAGTGAGTTCACCATTTAGGCATTTATCTACTCGTCTGAGACACAAAGCAAGGCTAAGGGCAAAAAGGCAGCTATTACTATTACTGGATTCACCATTCACATCGTCAACATGATTATAGAGTGAAAGACAGATAACCATCGTGACAAATACGAGCTACCACACTATTAGTATGACTAACGTTATTACTCCACACAGCATGAAACCAAACTCAAACCTTTGTAATGGACCCTCAGGTTGCTCTGTGACAGCCCAATGTAGCTGTATTTATCCTTGGGACTCCATGATCTGGGTAGAGGGGTCTCTTCCTCGTTCACGGCCGGGTAAAGCCGCTTGAGTCGCTCATTCAGCTCATGTTCTTGGTAATTAAAAACAGGATCCCCCAATGACAGGCTCCCCGCACCAAGCTCTGCCATTTTTTGGCCTGTGTCTTAATGTTCGCTTCTTTCTACGCAATCCCCGTCTCACTTCACTGGAACTGTACGCTGAAAGTGAGAGGGGACTGTGAGGAGAAAATAGCAGTGGTGTGACATCCCCGGATAAGCAGCAGAATGTAGTCACTGTAGGGTGGAACAGTGCCCTGTGGGTATTGTAGTTTTTGATTATGCTCGTGAATGCGAATGTTTCCAGAAAAGACTACACTGCTTTGCTACCGCACCCCTGAGGGGTCCTTCACTAACCAAGTGGCAAGAAAATGTCGTTTTTCCAATGAAATGAGCTAATGCAATCTGTCCGCACTTTTATACATGTTTACGTTACAATTTTCACTCTTCATATCAGATATAATAATAATAATAATACATATCATTTATAAGCGCCTTTCAAGACACCCAAGGACACTTTACAATAAGAAAAAACACAAAACAATACGAAACAAGATATGTTCACCAATCAAAGTTTTATATCATTCCTAATGTATGAAATGCTTACGTTGACCTAATAATGCATAAGAGAACGCAAAAAGACAAATATGGCGTGTAATTCCACCGTAAACATCTCGGGCTTTAAAAGTGATTGGTTAGCAAGTGATCCAAGTGACGTTTTTGTGTATTATATTGATTTTGAAGTCACACAAGTATTGCGATGTTCGTTGCTGTTGTTGGAAATCATCAATGGTGGTTTTCATTGTTGTATAAAATTCGTCATTTGCATTATCTCGATGAAAAAAAGTAAATGTACGTGTGTGTTGTGAGTGGGACTTTCGGCTTTGGAAAACTAATCAGGCGCGTTGTGGCCTACTGTATGAAGGTCTTTCCGTTGTTCTTCGTTGTGGTGGTAACCCGTGGCAATTCCGTGATGCGCGTAGAACAATCCATCCCCATTCCTTGTGGGAAATTTTGATATCTGTGATTTTTTTTTTTTTTTACCATTTTTGTACCATTTTCACATGGAAGCAGAATTCTTTGACCCCTTGACACTCTGCCACATTTTTTTAAATAACTGCATATTTAAAGAATAAATATACAATTGATCTAAAACAATCTGTTTTAAGTTAAAAAAAAACACCTTAAAATCTTTCTGTCAATTCCAAACAAAATCATTACTTTTAGTCCCTAGCATGCATGCTGAAAAGTCATTGTTTGTCATAACATGGTTTATCATAACATCAACAGCAATCATAACATCAAATGCAATTATGTACCATTTTTGCACACACTCATGATACAAACAGGAACAAATGTAAGTAAAAAGAAACATTTACAATTGTGAAGGCGTTAGTGTCATTGTGCTTTTTTTTATATGATTTGAATAAATGAGCCATTGATCATGGCATGCAGAAAGGTCTTAGCTGTGACAATTGATCACTCTGATTGGCTGTTAGCTTGCGAATCAGTACACGTGATTGAAACTGACTAGAAAAGCAAACCCACTGCAAAGAAAGAAAATATTGGTTTTTACTTAGAATTGTTCCTGCTTGGTTCTGAGTGTGATTAGCATTGTTCTGGATGTGTGTGAATTCCATCTCATGAAACCCTGGCTGTGTATGGTATGATAAAGAATGATGGATTCACACACAGGCCCTCATTACTGAGGTGTTGTGTCACGCTGGTGACACCACTGAATAGGATTCTGGGTATTCCCCTGGTTAAAGCTATGTTAACAGAGTAGTAATCTGTTTTTCAGATTGTATCACCTTTTACTTACTTGTATTACATCTAAATTAAGATAAATTAAGACCAATAATACGTGATGGTCTGCATATTTTTTTAAAGCACTTTATTTACAGGTTTCCTGTGTTATAGATATTGCAAACAAATGTAAAATATATAATGAATGAACAGATGCTACTTCATGGTGCAACGGTAACTAAGAATTGTGCATACCTGGCTGTATGCTACCAAATACATTTGAAAATTTGATTTGTTCATCATAGAAATTGTTGTCTGCACATTATTGGACGCAATTTTGTGACGAAGCATCACTTTGCATCGCTGCCCTAGCTCCTCACCTCCATTATGTCGTCCCGCTGCCACTGGTATGGAGCTAAGACTAGTGGCAAACTGACTAGTCAATGCTGAATTAGGTTGTCTGTTCCCTGTGATGACTGGTGACCAGTCCTGGGTTAAGTCCATCTTTTGCCTAAAGTCAACTGTAATGCACTCCAGCTCCCCGTGACCATGAACAGGATAATAGAACAGCTTTACCATCATTGTAACATTCAATGGAATTTAAATTGCCCATCCATCTGTGCAAAATAAAGCATTAAAAAAGCTAAACCACACAATAATAAACAACGAATGGTGCTTGAAGAACAAAAAGACACAAGTCACACATTCTTCAGCGGGATCTGTTGCAGTTCTTCCATGAATGTGAGATGGTACCTGACAATATTTTGGGCTGTTTTAATACCCCCCTGGACCACTTTCCTCTGTGCCACTGCAA
>CAAKHF010018391.1:0-10579 GCA_901007745.1 Hippocampus kuda | reverse complement strand
ACACACACACACATAAGTGAAGATGATCACAATGGATAACATAGCACATAGTCCACTGCTGCTGCCCTGTTGGCCCAGTAGGCTAACTGGTGGGTCAAGGCCAGGGGACTGAAGTCATGTAATGTGACTCAGGACTGGAGCGGTATGAAAAAAAAAAATGGATGGATGAGTTGCTGTATTTTGTTGAGGTTCGTAATATCAGATCTTGCGTGTATTTGTTGTTGTCGTTGTATGATATCAACTGAATAACAAGGCATTGTGTAGGCGATGTTCGTTTTAAAAACTACAATGCCCACAATACACTGTGTCAAGTGACGGAATCCTTTTACTACGTGCAGTGTACGTAAAAGTCGCACTGTGTCTCTGTACCCGGCCCGGGTTTGCGAGGTAAGGATTGTTGTTTATTTAAAGCAAAGGCTTTTGAAAATGGTCAACGTTAATCTGGAAAATAGGAGCTACTGTTTGATCTCGCAGTGAATTGATTTGTGATTGTTTCCTGGTCGAGTTGGGCACGCCTATGTTTGTTAGCTAGCCAGTGCTGTAGCTCTAACTCAGTGAAGACATTAACAATTCGGGACATAGTATGTATTTTTAGCAACCGGCGAAAGGGTCAGTAATATCTAGTCAGAAGGATACCGCATGGGGACACGGTGTTACAATGCTTCTCAAGGGTTTGGAAGGGATGAAACACGCTTTGATCAGTTATTGGTAAAATAGCGCGCACCGCCGTTAGCTCGGTGGTTCAGCAGCTAAATGCTAGGAAGCTATCGCTAACTGTTTGTATGCAAGCATGTCTAGAATGAGCGATAAAAATAACCTTGCCATCTTTCGCCCTTACTGACATGTTAAGTGCAGGCAGAAGACGTCGTGAAACTGCGTTTTGTTGAGCCAAGTGTTCAATTAGCCTGTCCGCTAGCGTATTCCATCAAAATATCGAAATCAGCAATGTGAACATGTTTTACAAGTCGACGGCTGGGTGTCCCGCGTGCTAACGAAACGCCCTGCTGTGTCACGCAGACTCATGTGCCATATCAAGATTATCCGGATTTGAGCGCCATCAAACGTTGACGCCCCTCTGACTCAATAATAACACATTGCATAATTATCGCGCGGACAGATCCGACTAACAGTTTTAACAGTCGATTATGATCTTAATCGATTTTGTAATGCGTGCATTTGTTTGTTTGCTCATAGGACATATAAACAGATAACAGAAATTTGGTTTGAAGTAAATTGGAAGTACAAAAAAAAAATAAGAACCCAGTAATTTAGCACAGTTTACGTGTTCAAACGTAAAACGTAAAAAAAGTAGGAAGAAGTGAAAAACTTACCCAGTCCTACCTCCCCCTTGTTCTTTGTGTATTTTAGTTTGTTGAATATTAATATAATAATAGATCAATCATGTAGACTAGACTATATCCTAAAATTAAAATAAAATGAAAACAATCAACATATAGACCTACCCTACTGCACTTACACTTAATGCGTACTGTACATATGGCTACAGCATTCAGTAGGTACAGACTCTAGCACATTTATCATGATACTCTCATACTCATAATCAATATTCCCTTGTATTACACTCAATCGAACATGTGTTTGAACACTGCAAGAGATTCACACCTTTTCAGGTCCGTTCTGAAATTATTCCACAAATGAATCCCTTTAAAAAAACACATTTAATGTTCTTGTTTTGGAGTTTTTTGTCGAGGCTAGTACCCCTAAAGTTATAGAAACTCTTAGAGTATTGTGGCAGAACAGGTTATTGTGTAATTTGTACATTAATTGTGATACTTTAAACCAGGGGTGCCCACACCTTTTGGACCAAAGATCTACTTTTCGATCAATTAACCTCCCGGGATCTACCCTTACTGGCACGCACGCGTGCACACACGCACGCCGCGCGCCATGATGAGAAACAGCCTGAAACTGAGGCATGCGATGCACTTTTGCAGCCTGTTAACTATCGTAGCTCACACGTACCGTTTTAAAGTGCTTCTCTGGACCCTCCTAGATTCCTATTCTTTGCCCGTGCCCTCAGTGAATTGTACACGAAGCAAACTCTGAATGAGAATAATGACGATAAAAGATAGCGCGCAACAGCTCTGATCACAAGCTGCAATTGCAGACTGCTGAGCGCTAACAACTTTCGGTGACGTAGTCACGCGCCATCGTAAATTCAGGATTTACCTGCTTTATTTTATTTTTTATTTTTTTATGAAAATGAGACTAATAGGATGATTAGGGTGCAGCGTACATTAACACAAAAAATATATATTACTGACATATACAAAGACACACAAATGGTTCTTTGTTTTTTTTCTCCTCGACACTCCTTTGATGTACTTGGGACCTGTCTTAGATCTACCGGTAGATCAGGATCGACGTAATGGGCACCCCTGCTTTAAACTCAATCAGATCATAACATTTCATAGTGTTTAATTTGATAAATAGTAGATTCGTTGTTTCAGTATATTTAGACAGATTAATAATTCAAATTGCTTTTTTTTTGTACTTTGAAAACAGGGAGAGTGTTTTATTGGTGTTTCCACATATTTCCACACAGTAGCTCAGGTATGGTAATAATATTGAACAAGATAATGTATGTAATGTCCTCTTATTTAGCACATCTGGGGTTTTAAGGATCCCTATGATTTTTGACGTTATCTATATGTGACTTCCAACATAGTTTTGCATCAATTACCACTCCAAGAAATTTATTTTCAGTTGAATTTACCAAAAATTTAACTTTGTTTATCTGGTCTAGTGCCAAATACTATTAACTTGAGGCTTTTTTTTTTCAAGTCAAGTGATGATTTATTTATGTCAAACCAGTTTTTTAATGTAATTAAACAATTTTTTACCAAGGTTGTTAGAAACTCTTTGAAATTTTCTCCAGAGCAGTACAAAGTTGTGTCATCGGCAAATAAGACACATTTCAATAGTTTTGAAATGCAGCAGATAGAATTTATATTCAACATGAATAGTTTTAGGCCTAGCACCGACCCTTGAGGAACTCCATTAGTGATCATCAATTGCTTTTATTTTATGTTGTTGAACTGCACATACTGATATCTATTATGTAAATAACTTTGTATCCATTTTTATGATACACCTCTAATGCCATATCTGTCAAATATATTCAATAATATACTATAATCTCTGATATCAAATGCTTTTTTAAAATCTAGGATAATGTTGTGGCCAGTCAGTGAACAAACAAGTTCAAACAGAAGGTCACTGTGTTCAACTTTCAGTACACAACTGTTTCAAGCTAAAGCTGAAATACCGTAGTCTTTTGTTTTGCCCAAATTGTGTAATATCAGGTGTTGACCCAAATTACAGATTGAATGAGATCGCTTGTATTGTGTATATTAAGATAATTTCATTGCATTCGTCTTGTAAAGTCCGTATCTTACTGAGTTGCGTGCACATGTAGTGAATGTTTTTTTTTTTGTTTCATTTTTGTTTTTGTCAGGGTTTCATTCATAAGATATTCCCCAGACCTTCCCACACAGTTTAAACGTTTGTAAACAGTTGAAAATGTTCAAAATGTCATGCCGACACGAAAAACGACTTGAGACAATTGTTGAACGTCTTAGTTTGTGACCTTTAATGAACCTGAGCAAAAGCAATTGCTACATGCACAAACACTTGCAAACCTTCTCCCCTCAATGAGATATTCAATCTTAATCACCTATACCATCCAGTGGCGAACAGTTGCAAGTGTTTTCGAAGGCAGCGAATGTTGTGTTCCCATCAGAGTTCGTTCAAGGTCGCAAAAGTTCATGAAACGGTCCCTCGACATTTGCCTGTACTTTTCTTGTTGCAAGGGAAATATGAACATGTTCAAAATTCCTGTGCAACAAAATAAAATCACTGTAGCTATTGACGCGAACGTTAGGCGAACATTTTGCGTACATGTGCGACTTTGAAAGAATTCTGACGTCAACGCACATTATGGATGTATCTATATGTGTGTGTGTGGACATATTTGAGCCTGGCCATGTGCTGTTTTCCAGCAGTTGTTAGGACAGTAACAACACAGTGCCATAAAGTGTCATGTTGTTGGTGCACAACTTCTATGATGAATATTTATTTTCCCAGTCGCACCCAGTTGGCTCCATATTATTGGATATAATCCATCGACGACGTATCATTATACATCGGTGCCCTTGCTCCTCACCTCCGTTATATGGTCCCGCTGATGTGGTGCTATTAAAGCTAGTGGCAAACAGACTAGTCAAAGCTAGCGACATTCGGTTAACCCTGTTACGTGCACCTTTATCCAAGCGTGTCCCGGCCATCGGGCTACCGCTACATGTTGAACCCTGATAACATTTGTTATTGGTCACATTCAAATCTCTGTGACACAGGCCAGGACATTTTTTGATTAGTGTACCAAGAATGCTGAAGGATTGGTGTCAGTTGAAATTGTACTGTGGCTGAGGTTGAACACATCTCACTGTACAGGTCCATGGCCATTTCCCATGAAATCTTTGTGATCATTTTTTTTACTTCTCTTGTGTCCCATGCAGAGTGATTCAGGATGCAGGACTCACCATTGTGGGAGCAGATAGGCACTGGCTTCGTGCGACACTATTACCAGTTATTTCAAAATGACAGAGCAAAACTGGCTGATCTGTATGTGAGTGCAACTTTAGCTTCATCTAGACCTTTAAACTTTGGGCCATGCTGGTTTTTTTTGGGGTTTTTTTGTCTTGTTGAACACTTTTTTGAAGAGGTTGTAAGAAAGACTCAAGACTCATGAAAAATATTGCCGTAATAAAATCAAAAGTTGGAAGGAATAAACTGTATCCAGTTGAATTAGACAGTGATTTTATTTGTTTTGTTTTGTTTTTTTAACTTAAAAACATTCAAACCAACCATTTTACAGGGGCTGTGAACTCAGAAATCACAAATGCATATGGCTATAATTCATAAACTCACACTTAAACACTGTCTGTCTGTCACACAGATAGCAGAGTCGTTACTAACCTGGGAAGGGGAAAAAATCTGCGGCAAGGATGCAATTACCAAGAAACTTCTTGTAAGTTTTTCTGCTTGAAATGTATACATTGACAATGTTGCTTTTATGGCTGCTGATGTAGTGATTGGTCACAAAGAACGAAGCTATAGGAGCATGCTGTACTGTATCATCGCCTTGCTAAAATAATGGCCTATGTAAGTTTTTTTTGACCATTTCCCCAACTATTCTGCCTCAGTCATCTCAAGATGCTGGCCACCTTTGCTAAGAATTGCAGTAGTTTGCAAAAATATTTGGCCCACTTGAACTTTTTAACTTTTTTCACCCTTTCAGGCTTCAAACAAAAAGACTTAACATGGGAATCGCTTCAGGAATAATCAACACCAGGTGGTACAACAATTGTGAAGTGGAAGGAAATAAACTTTTTTAGGGGAAAAAAACGGAAAGTGAAGTGTGCAATATTGTTTGGCCACTTCATGTTAGACTTGATGGCAAGATGAATGCAACCAGATGCAGAGCCATTCTAGAAGAGAACCTGTTGGAGTCTGCAACAGACCTGAGACTGACACCGAATTCCCCTTCCAACAAGGCTGTGATCCGAAACATAAAGCACAATCTACAATGGTTCAAAACTAAGCATATCCAGGTGTTAGAATGGCCAAGTCAAAGTCCAACCTGAATCTAACTGAGTGAGAATCTGTGCTGATTCTACAAAGTATTGATCCTGGGGCGGGGTCACCAAATAATTTTGCGCACCACACTTTTCTTCAAAAAACAGTTTAAAACATTGAATAAATGTTGTTCCCCCTCACGATTCTTCCTCCAAAATTCCAAATTTATATCTTTGTTTGAAGCCTGAAATATGGCAGAAGGTCAAAGTTCAAGGGGTCCAAATACATTCGAAAGCGACCGTACCTACATCTTCATTTGAACAGATCATGCAAAATTATTAAAAGTAGGGGTGTTCTAATCAGTGTTTGATGCTGCTGACTACGATACCGATCATCCACGAGCTGGGCCATTACCGTTTCCATTTCATGCTGCACTATGTGACTTGCATTCAACTCATAAATATGAAGAAAAAAAAAATGCCATGTAGATCAGGGTCTCAAAGCAAATCGTCACTGACCCGTGGGGAAAAAAAACCCTATGTCCATTTAAAAAAAAAAAAACGTTTTTGGGTTAACGGGGTGTTTTGGACATCACATTAATGTAATTTTTTTTTTTTAAATGACAAAAATGGACATCCATGATTTAAGCCAGGGTTCCGCAACCTTTTTTGCCCCACGGACCGGTTTATGTCAGACAATATTTTCAGGGACCGGCATTTAAGGTGTGGCGGAAATAATACAACAAAATAATATGGTATGAGCTGCATGAAAACTGTGGTGTTTTTGAAATATAATAAACACAAGGAGAGTCTAATCTGGCCGCAACACTCTGATCGCTATGGTAATGTTTAATGCCTTCAAAATACGATACAACGCAAATTCAAAGTGCATGAAAATGAAATGAAAATGGCGACACACCACAGCCACGAGCTTGATTTAATGCAACCAGACGGTCCCATCTCGGGATAATAGGAGACAATAACACCTCAAGTGTGTGATTTATGTCCAGTCTACTTCGTAATTTTGTTTTAGTCGCCGTGGCTGCAGAAAACCCCCGCCTCACACAGGTAGGATGTCGGAAATAGCAACAGCGCTATTGTGGCGATCTCAGAGTATTTAGCCATAACTTTAATCCAGTTGTCTCGAACGTACTTTAAAGGCCGCCGTCATTTGCGATCTCCAGCAGATTTTTTACTCATTTTGCGAGCTCCAGCGTTTTGTTTTTAGCCTAATCGGTCACGTGACGGAGAAGCGTAGTTTGACGTGTGTCAAGCCTGACACAGACGGATGTAACGGAGAATCCGGTAATTTTTCAAAATAAAACATTCGTATTCTGTAATAAATAAATAGGAATTAAGGCAAGTTCTTTCTGTGCGGCCTGGTACCAAATGCCCTGCGGACCGGTACCGGTCCGCGGACCGGCGGTTGGGGACCACTGATTTAAGCAACATCAATCTCAACTACACTGTATATTAACTTTCCCTGTGCGTGTGTGTGTGTACGTGAGACAGAATCTGGGCATCAAAAAAATAGGGCATACTATTACAGCACATGACCACCAGCCAACCACAGACAGCTGCATCCTGAGTATGGTTGTAGGACAGCTCAAAGTAAGTAGCGCAACAAATGCAAAGTTTCAGTTGTACCCGTGTTAAGCTTGTCACAATACAAGTTGACTGTGGACATTTTTTTAAAAATTTGTTTTCAGCTGTTTGAAATCATATTTGGTGGAACTGATGTGCCGGTGGCTGTCTCAACAGCTGCTATTTTTTGTTTGCAGGCTGACAACGACCAAATCATGGGTTTTCATCAGATTTTCCTACTGAAGGAAATAAATAGCGCTTGGGTATGCACCAACGAAATGTTCAGGCTGGCTCTTCACAACTTTGCCTAAACAGTTCTTCTACATTGGTGGGCACGGGCAAGCCATAGTGGTGGAGGGGAGAGAAGAGTTGACCTTGGAAAGATGGGATAAAGCTCAAGCTTCCCTCCTGCTGTCTGCTTTTGTTTGTTTGACATGTGAACATCGGAATCTAATTGTCAATCACTGAGCCCAATCCATCGCAGACAGTACAAATGTAACTCTTTTCTTTCTCTGCTGATGGCGGCCAACCCATCAAATACCATTCAAGACACTCACTCTGCTCCACACCTGTAATTCTTTCTACTCAATTCTATTTGACTTCTTCCATCTAATTTTAGATCATGCTTGGCTCAGTTCAGTTCAGCATCATTTCAGGTGTAGATGCCACGCTTTCTTTATTATGTGTGGTTATGTTTTTACAATTCCTTTTAACCACACCCCTTGCCAGTTTCTCATTGTCATGCCACCAAAGACTCATTTAAGACAATGTTGGAGTTTGCTGTGTTATTCTACATTTCCCCCCTCCAAATATCTTGCTTTATTACACAGAAATGTTTGGCAATTTTCATGGACAAAAGCCAAAATTCACAATAAAACCAGACTTGTTTTTCATAATGTTGTTGACTTGTCTCTATGTACCACTGAAGGATGAACTATACCTCTTTTGAATGCACGCAATGTTTTGAATGTATATTTACTAATGAATGCAGAAAGTTCAGCACTTGACTACCTTTTCCCTTCAAGTGGCTAAAATCATTACAACATATTTGTATTTTGCAAAAGAGCACCTGGATCATCCAGGCTGGATGTTCCACAGCACTGCAGGCAAACTTGTATGAACAGATTAAACCACATTTGAGTTGTTTGGAAGGAACATACAATGCTATGTATGGATTTAAATAGGCATAGCTCATAACCATCAAAACCTCATCCAATTTATGATATATAGAGGAAGGGCATCTTTGTTTGGGACTGGTTTGCCTTTGAGTTTGGATATGTTGTGATCGCTGAAAAACAGTTCAAACCTTAAGATATTTTGTAAGATAACTGAAAACAATCTGTCTATCAATTGAAGCTCAACAGAAAATGGGCCACGTTAACATGATGACCCACAGGACCGAAATAAATCAACTGAAATGCTCCAACAGAAGAAAATACACCTCCTGTATTTGCCTTATCCTGACCTAAACCCAGTTGAAATTTGTGGTGCGACCTCACTGGAGCAATTCACACCAGGCACCCCAAGAATATTGCTTCACTAAAGGTTTTGTTGAATGGTCCAAAACGCTCTTGTCTCTTGTGCAACCACACGGGAAATGTTTGGTTGAGGTTAATGCTGCCAAAATAGTTTTGACCATGAATTAAATCAGAAGTGCTCATACTTTTTTCTGGTTGAGACTACAGTATTTGCATGTTAAGTAAATGGAAGCAATTGTTTGTGTTGCTGTGGTGTATAAACAGTGGCAGATGCTGGTCTGTCAAAGAGGGGAAGCTCAATTTTGGCCGACATCATAAAATGTGTCCATTTATTTATACGTGAATTCGACTCTCCGTTCCTTTTCAAGAAAATGATCTGTGACCCTGTCATACCAACAAGGCGTATTTCCCAGGGACTTAATTAGTGTCCTACAACTACAGGAATTACAATAAAACCCACCAGAAATAAAATATTAATTTGTCGCTAGTTATTTACAACAAAGAGTGTCGCTAAAATGATTAGGAGAAATCTCCAGCTCAACTTAGAACAGAATGCGAATTGAAAAATTGCTCACACGGATGCCTACACTAATAGGTCGATGATTGGCTCATTTCGATGTCAATCAAACTGGCACACAGGCTCAGACAGATCATCCAATCTGATGCAGAAAAGCCTGGCGTCCGGTACACTCCCACTGCCATCCAGTCCCAGAGACGCTGAGCGTCCGTGGGCGGGACGAAAAGCAGCTTGTATCCAATGACTCGTCTCCGTTCAACGCATTGGGACAACCTACCTGAACTCTCGAGATGCTCGGCGTCCGGGCAGTAGACGCTCTGCGGACGCTCAGCGTCCACCGTTTAAAGCACAGCGAAGCTGCGGGAATGAATGAGAATAGAGTCGCGTCGTAACCAGTAAGAAGAACGTGATTCGGAACAAACGTTGAGCACGTTGTAGCGCATATTTAGTCAATGACATGTACACACAATGAAATTTACATTAATATATTTGATCACTTATTCTTTGACATTTTAGGGGAAGCCGAGCTTCCCTTGCAGTCCGAGAGCAATCGCCACCGTGTATAAAAAAAGAACCGTTTGTGTATTGCTGTGTGTGTTGTTCTTCTTATAAATGATGAGCCATCATGAACAAATGAGCCTGAGCTCAACTTTATTATCCAGCACGTATGGTGAGCTCTCTTGAACTCCCTCGTTACCGGAAGCCTTCCATGCTATCAACTATAATCCTACAGCGTCCCTGTTGGCTATATGTTTCACAAACACATATCAAGACACTGTGACTTTAGGGGTGTTCACACGGCACACATTTGCTCCGGTGTATTTTACACCGGAGCAAATTTTGTGGAGAGGTCACACGTACAAAGCTGCAGAACGTGATACCTCCGGCGGCGTAGCACTGGTACAGCCCCACTTGCGGTCACACGGCAGTTTCTGCAGCGGAGCAAAATTGACAGTAATGCGGAAGTAAAACATGCGCGTGCGTAAAGTGTACTTCCTTTCCCCCGCCTTCTTCTTTGTGACAAAAATGGCTTCTTCTCCGGAGAAATCAACGATGTGGTCAATTATCAGACGCCACAGGATGAGAGAGAGAAAAGAAAGATTGCTGAAATACAGAAGAGCACGAAAACAACGTATTCTTCGATTTATTCAGCAAAAAGTGGACGACTTCGTGGCGTTCATGGCCATGTGGACGCTAGTGATGGGACGATGATACCTTAAGGAGTGTATTGACCCACTTCACAAACTGTGCCAGCACTGTATTGACACTGTGTTGGTCACCCAATAGTGACCCCTGCTGTCGTTATAAAATCATTGCAGGTAAAGAAATTCCTTGTTTGTGTAAATGCTAAATGAGTTGGTATGTAAAATATAGCAAATTTGAGTTACAATTCAGATCTTTAA
>CAAKHF010018374.1:17795-33991 GCA_901007745.1 Hippocampus kuda | reverse complement strand
AAGGGGGGGGAATAACCCCCCCCCCCCACCAAAAAAAAAAAAAACACAGAGAAAATCCACCTGGCTCGGATATATTTAGTGTTTTTCATTGTGGCCCCACGTGGAAGTTTCTCGTCACCAGTGGTTGGACTTAATGAAGTCCAAACGCAATGAGAGGAAAAAGTTTGTGAACCCTTTGTGGGGAGAAAAAGTGAACCCTTCTAATGTGAGTGTGTGTGGTGTGTCTCAGTGGCAGCAGCGGGGGGAGCAGCAGCCGGGAGAACAGCGGCAGCAGCGGCATCGGCATTCCCATCGCCGTGCCGACGCCGTCCATTCCCAACTCCGGATCAGGTGAGCTTGTTTGTGATTTCGACAAGGCAAGATGCTTCAATATGTCATTGGACAGTTTGAGATTTCAACTTCAGTATGGTGCCATGATAGCCCCCCCGCCCACAAACACACACACACACACACACACACGCTAATATGATGTATGATCATAAAGTGTTGCGTAAAGCCTGTTTACCCGACAGGGATTATGCGGAGTCCCATTGTGTTCGGAGAGCCGCGCGTCGTGGATGTGTGACAGTGTAAATAGGCCAAAGCTGCATTAAAGCAGCGGCGCCGCACATCGAAGCGCACCCGGGGGTCGTTTCATCACATTCCCGCGCCCCGTGTCTTTTTGGCCTCGCCAGCGCAGGAAGGAAGTGTCACCATGGAAACAGTGGCCCCAAGAAGGAACAAGGGGCTGAGTGACGACTATCCCAAATAAGCGGCTTGTGTCAAATAAAAATGCAGGAAATTTGAGAGCATCGCAAATTAAAAATGCACTTTGACTTGACTGAAGTGGATTATCGTCACGTATTGCAAGAAACTGGGAAGTGTCATTAACTCATTCAGTACCAGCCAATTCTTGACCAAGTCTAAAAAAGACGTTTAAAAACGTCTCTGGGAGTGGATGAGTTAAGTCTAAACTAAAGTCATACACACAACACGGTTGTCTTTAACCGTTTTAGGTACAGCGGTTCCTACAGTGGACGGCTTATCATGTTATCAGGTTACAGGGTGCATGAAAGGGTTAAATGGGCACTGCCTATCGAGTGACATCAGTCGCTGCAGTCACATGGTTGAGCATCGTAGAAGAACAGCGGACGCAGGCTACGAAAGTGCGCTCCGCAGCAGATTTTGCGCGACTGCTAATCTCCTTGCCCCGCATGTTAGGCCGTCGTTCCTTTTCACTCAGGCAGCAGCCTATCTGACGTTCGCTCGCAACACAAATCAACTTTAGTGAATCGGAGCCCCAAGTCACCTGCTGCTTCAAAAAAAAAAAGTAAAAAAAAACCCAAAACTTTCCACAGTCCCGTTCATGACCTCCCCCCTGGGTGCGCCTCCTCCACCTCCTCCTCTTCCTCCAGCTGGGCTCGGTTCACCGCCACCACCACCACCTCCACCTCCTCCCATAGGTGAGACCTTCAAGTGTGCCAGTCGTCATACCTGGCTCACGGTATTCATGGGTCAGTCGGATGGAGCCAGACCCTCAAACCAGTTCTCTCAATCTTGGTGGTGGTGGTGCTGGTGCTGGTGCTGCTGGTTGACTCTACTTTCTGTCTGTTGGCACACGGTTGTATAACCGATTAGTTATCTTTTTCTGATGAAGCAATGCTGGTTGAGAAGGTTCGTCGTGGATGCATCATTTTCTTTCAGAATACTTGAAATGACAAAAACATGACAAGGAAGAGATTTTTTTTTCTTTTACAATTTTTATTTCTCTCCTGAAATGTCATCTAAGCACCCGCGCTGCTTCCTTTTGATTGTCCGCATCTGATTCTAATCAGATTGTTCACTGTTTTGGGATCTCTTTGTCTCTGTCCTTCCTTCTTCCATCTTCCCGCTTGCTTTCCGGGCATTCCCCACCCGACCGACCCCTCGCCAGCGGTGGCTCCAGGGCCCGGCTTAGGCCCCGCCCCGATGTCGCAGTTCGGCACCATCTCGCGGCAGATTTCGCGGCACAACCCCGCCAACTCGTCCGTCTCCATGGTGTCGGCCACCGGCACCTACCGCCGGGCCCCGTCCGTCACCTCGCAGTTCTCTTTGCAGCAGCAGCAGCAGCTTCAGCAACAACAGCCTCATGTTAACGGAGGCACGCCCACTTACAGCCACAACTCAAGTAAGGCCCCCGTCAGAGTTTGGCCAGTGTAGTTTAGTGAGTGTAAATAATACTCCACTCGAGGTTCAGGACTTTTTATCCAAAGATTTACTGAACCACTCTGTTAGCGTAGTGTCGTGATAGTCTACAACTTCGTACGATTTAGTCAAGTGAACTACTGAATACCGTGACAGGCAAGTATTTGGGGATGCCTCGGTGCCATATTGCATTCCCACGCAGAACATATGAAGTCAGGTGCTTTCTGAAAAAGAAGAGATGAGTGCCAAGATAGCGGCAAAATGTTATTGGGCATATTTAGTGCAGTAGTTTGAAGCGAGTGCCAGAAAAGTACAAACTTTGATTGGAGACGCACCTCTTCAATGGAATTGGACCCCTGTCGTCTTGAGTCAGGGTGGGGCAGCCTTTCTTTTCCACTTTGGGTGACTGATGCTCTTTCTTTTCCATTTCGTTTTCTTTCTCTTTGTTTCTTTCCGCGTGCGTGCCCTTCTTCAGTGTGCGTGGCCCCCGCTCCTCCTCCCCCCATGCCCCAGCTGACGCCACAGATCCCCCTGACTGGCTTTGTGGCCAGGATGCAGGAGAGCAGTAAGTGTGAAGCCCATCATTGATTCACCCCCCTCCCCCACCACCAACACCACCCCTCGCCATCATCATCCTAGTCTGTGTTCCCAACTCCCAGCATGCATTGCTCTCCCTCTCTTTCTCTCTCGCCACTCACAAGTGTCACGTAGCTCCCCTCCAGCACTCTGCAACTATGTGACTAACTTAAACCAATTGTTCATCCCAGGGTCACATTTGTAATCTATTTGCCGCAGCAATATTGTGGACGTCAAGTGTATTATGCTAGACCGGGCTTGAAAGAAGTAAGATGTGTCACCACCTGGTGGTGTAAACAAAAGTACATCTCGTGCACGGTCCAAAACACTGGGTACACTCGTACAGTACACTGAGATCCAAATTTAGAGATAATCATCCCATCAATAAAAAGAATTGTTATATTTGATAACATCAAATTCTCAGTGTAAGCGTGCCGAATGATGTGGGCATGTGTTGCTTACCAGAGACCCGTGAATAAGTACATGTTAAAAGATTGATACAAATATTTTTACAAATCTTCTTGTTAATTGATGTATTTTTAAAAAATAATTTAAATTGCTTCTGATTCTGATCCACTGCGAGTGCCTCCACTGACCCCAAAAATAAGTTTAGAATTTGAAAGCTTTTTAAATCATTTGAATACAGTTCCATGGCACCTCAATACTAGCCAAGATTTTTTTCCCCTTTGGCCTGAGCACCGATGAGCAAAAAGGTAAGTGATAGTTTTTAAAAATCTGCAAATGTCAATTCGCAAATACATAAGACTGAATAAGTGTGTGTTGAAATAAAATAATTATTCTGGCTATATTCATTTAAAACATTTCGAGTACATTATAAAATCCTGGGAAGGCTTCGCCCATTTAGTGCAATGGTGCAAAAACATTTCTTTAACCAACTACTGCATTGTCCTTGCATGGTGGCTGCATGATTAGTTGTCATGGTCTCAGTAGTGTTTTGTTCCCGTCCAATGAAAAACAAGCATGTCCAGCTTGTGTTTTTTTTTCCTTTGTCAAAAGGGGAAAAAATACAGACAAACTGTGGCTGTTATCCCTCAAATTTGCATGTGTCAATTGTGCATGCGCATCGTCGTGCCGCTAACCTCAAAGTCCACGTGACATTGACGGCGTGTCGTTCTCCCTCCAGTCTCCGACACTCCGACTCCGCCCCCGCCGCCGCCCCCGGATGACATGGCCATGTTCGACGAGTCCCCGCCACCGCCGCCCCCTCCCCCGGTGGACTATGAGGAGGAGGACGCCTCGGTGGTGCACTACAATGACCCCTATGCTGACGGAGACCCCCATTGGGCGCCCAAGAACTACATCGAGAAAGGTTGGTGTGGCAAATTTTCAACACCAAAATGCTCACCAAACCATTTGATTTTTGCTTCATGAAAGTCTACTAGCTTCATGCTAACATGTGATGTGAAATGACATATCTTATGGAAACTAGCATAGTTGTTGCAGTGATTTGAACCCTTTCAACAACTGCAACTTGAACTATGTCGAGGTTGATTTTATATGAAATGAAAAATACCTTGCACACTTATATGTAAACCGAAGAAGCAGAAATGCGCTGAAATTCATGTTTCCACTTCTTCCTGCCAGTGGTGGCTATCTACGACTATAGCAAGGACAAGGACGACGAGCTTTCCTTCATGGAAGGCGCCATCATCTACGTGGTGAAGAAGAATGACGACGGCTGGTACGAAGGTGTCAGCAGCGGCGTCACCGGCCTCTTCCCCGGAAACTACGTGGAGAGCATCATACATTACGCCGACTAAACCAGAACAATTTATAAGTAAGATGACAAACAATTTGGTCTATATTGAAACCCTGTTGATTGTGGAGATACAGTACGTTGCAGTCCCACCCGCGCTATGGAGAGGACAATACGCTTTTTTTTTCTCTCTCACTCTCTCCCCAATCACGTGCTACTTTGCACACACATGGTGCAGCAACGCATACAAACAACACTCACACGCCACACCCATAAAAAAACAGTTGCTTAAAAGTCCGCAAATATACGGTTTGCACGAACGGTAAACTGAAATATATAGCGGGGGTTCACTGTATTTTTTTTTCTGGGTGGGCGCACGGGCGACATCAACAGTTGAAGGATGTGGGGAATATGGCCGACTGCTTCGATGGGTTCGATGGGAATGATTTCTTTAAAAAAAAAAAAAATTCCAGTCGGCGGTATTCTCTCTCTGTGCTGTAATTTGTCCAACTCAATACTTCCTCCCTGAGAAAAGAGCAATTTAGAAGACAAAAAAATATTACCCTCAGTTTATTGACCTTACGTTTGTAAATGTATTCACCTTTTTTATTTTATTTTTTTGTATTACTGTTGAATCACTGAACTTGCAGAAAATGCAGATTTCGGGACCTCAGAAATTAAACACATTTGGCACATTCATGCATTTATATCCTTTAATGCAAAAAAGAAAAAACAAAATCCTGCCATGCAACGTTTACCTTCAGGTTCCCGATGGATTTGGTGGTGCCATGCTGCATGTATGACTAAATGACCAATGACATTTTCAAATTGAAGTACTCCACAAACGAGGATTAGGTGAGTTGCTAAGCATATGTACATTAAATTGTAAAAGAAATGAGGATGCCAACAACACATTGTTTTGATGGCATCCTTGTTTCTTTTGCTTTTTGGGGGGGATGTGGTGGGTATTTTACAAAATACACAGATGTTGCTTCGGAACGCAGCTGCGTTGAACTAGGATATCAGGCATAACCAGATCAATAGATAATATGATAGTTTCGATTTTTCAATCGAGGCGTTAACGTTCACAAAGGGTGCAGCCGGCGGATGTTGCCGATCTCCCAGTTGCCTTGAACGCACCATCACTGAACTCGTCTTCGGTTTTAGCACGTATGCCGTCAGCATGTCGTCTTTTCACCCTGTTCAAGGGAGTCATTGGCCCAACCCGTGCATTCTCGGTTGTTTTCTGGTGTACTGTGGTCTGCGCGATGCTCTGTATCGTCGACAGCCGTCTTAAAAAAAAAAATAAAAATCGGGGCGAGGCGTTGCATATCGCTATTGCCTTAACTCAGCCGTACACTTCCTGTTTGCATTGACCAATCAGAGACGAGAGCAGACTCCTGTGATTAGTCGTAACGCATTCAAGTACTATACAGTACACGCGGATTTGCAACAAGCCGAGCAGGGTGGACTGGCAGTTTGAAAACCAAACATTCCACATTCAACTTAACGCTAATGAACTGAAAGTTAGAAAAAAAAATGATATGTATATATGACCAACTTTTTCTTACCTCTTGACGAGCACCCACATCCTAATTATCATTCAGATGTAAACTCATGAGTTCTCCGATTAGGTATTTTCTTTTGTTCCTTCAAATTTGCTTCTGCATTCAACAAGAAAATGTGGCTCCTCTAGTCAACTCTGCCCTTCATTGTATGTAAATTATGTTGATTAAAAAAAAAACTAATGTACAGTCTTTTATAATAAACAATTCTATGTACAACAAGCACATGATGATTCAAGAACACACGGTATGTTTTGCAATAAAATTAAAAAAAAAACTAAATGTTTTTATTGAGCAGTGGTTGCAGATGTCAAGGCCATGATTTGTTACACTTGGGACACTTGTCACCCTTCAGTAAGATTTCAAGTACGGACGGATCCGGAGAAGGAATGACTACACAGTACAGTACGTAGTGACATACTTTGCTCAGTGCTTCACTTAATTCCATGCAGAGCATTTTAAAAAAACTCCAGAACACACTCATACAGAGCCCCAAACATGATTTTTTTTTTTAAATTATGGACACAGAAAATAGGTATAATATGCACACCAAACATACTGTGGCCACATTTACATGTGTAGGGTTTTGTACAGTTGCCAGTTTGTTAGGTATCTCAGCAATAATCATGCGAGTTATATACAACACTGTATATAAAGGTACCTAATAAACTGCCTAAATAGTGCGTAGCTGTCAAACATGATGCGACTCGCTCTTTGTATAGAGGTAGAAAGAGACGTCATTGATGGGGTTTCTCATGTCCGGGGGGGGCTGCGGGGTGTGCGTTACTTGTCCCTAGCAAGCACCATGTGAGTGAGCGCGATGAGGGCGTCCCTCTCGGCCGACGGCCGCAACCTGCTGATGTGCCTGATGGCTTCTTGGCAGTAACGGCGGGCGAGGAAGTTAGTCTGCTGCACGCCATCACTCTGCTCGCACAAAAAAAAGAAATAATAATAATAATGCAGATGTAACAGTTTCTTCTATGTAGTCAAATAATTCATTTTTGTTTTGAAATTGTATTTCAAATTAACCAATTTACTCAGTTCAGTGCATATCTAAATGGTTTATTTGACTTCTAATAAATAATTATTTAATCTGATGAATAGACTTGAAAAAATTAATTGTAGCAAAGAAGAAAAAAAAAGTGTGGCCGATTTGTGGTACCTGCACGACATACTGCCAGGCTCGGTCGACGTCTCCTTTGGAGCTGAAGCGTCTCATGATCATGGCGTGCAACTCCGGAAACTGACAAATTGAATAATTTTTTTTTATTAGGAAGAAAAAAAACCTATTTGCTTATGGGTCATGTAGTTTATAGAAACTAACCTGCTGACAAGCGAATAAAACGGGTCCCGTGGCCAAGCCTAACTTGAGATCGGCGGCCGACGGTTTGCCCAGCTGACTTGCGCCCGCCGTGAAGTCCAGCACGTCATCCACCAGCTATGCACACATTAATTACTTCATTTTGACTACTTTTCTATTTCCAGGGGCAATGGGACAACTTGAATAATTTTATCTGCTTTTATTAAACCCACACACACTTTCAGGTGCTTGCGATAATGTTGTAATCCTATAGATATGAATGTTATTATTTCATTTGTAATTGTGTGCGACTTTTGCATTGATTTGCGACACCTGAAAGGCGATGCCAACATTCCTTCCGTACTGGTAAGCGATCTCGTGAACGTCAGGGTCCGCATTGACCAAAATGGACACCTGTGGCAAAAGACGAGAATGAAAAGGAGGAGTCCGTCTGCGTGCGCTCACGGGTGTGGTGCAGACAGAACGTACATACTGCTTTGCAACTGTTGGCGATGAGGCTGGCTGTCTTCTTGAAGGTTTTCTCCAGGTAGTGCTTGAAGCGCTCACTCTCGTTCTCTTTTGAGCCCAGCTGCATGAATTCACCTGCGTCGCAATAGTTGCGGTTTAATGTCATGAATTTTTTTCAAGGTCCGCTTCCTATGTATGTTTTTTTTTTTTTAAACAAACAAAAGTGAATATACGCACACTTTTGTTCAGGACTATTACCTCTGACAAGGTCCTCAATGACCTGCGCCAACACTTTAACCACAGTGATGTTGCCGATGCGAGCCAGGGCCATTGAGGCAGCTGACAGAATGAAGTCTCCTGCTAAGATGGCCTTCAAGGACACGACACAGTCAAAATAACACGACACGTGATAGACTGCGACCAGAGCGAGCGCTATTTCCTGCGTACCTTCCTTTCGCCCCACAGGTCGTTGATGGTCCTCTTCCCTCGCCGCTTATCCGAGCCGTCAATCACATCATCGTGCACCAGGCTGGCCGTGTGGATCATTTCTGAGATCATGGCCACGGCACGCTGGCCGGGAAGTAAGTCTCTGGATGACGGAACGGAGGACATGTCATGTGCTACTCACGCCTAATGAACAGCTATATGTGTGGGTTTTTTTCTTTTTAAATACCCTGCCCCGTTGCTGTGGATGTTGAGGGCGCGGGCCATCAGGATGACGATCATTGGCCGAATGGCTTTGCCCTTCCCGTCAAAGTAATAATCACATAAAGACTTGAGCTCTTCTTTAGACACAAACAGCTCCTGGGACAATATAGAAAACATGCGTGAGAGTGAGCAGTATTCCCGAATCAAGTGGCTCAAATCCATTTACGTTATTTACCTTTTTGATGTCATCGTATAAGCTCATCAAGTCTTTCTGAGCAAGGGTGAAGGGGTCTTTGGGTTTGGCATCGCTGTGAATCTTCCTACAGGAACGCGCTGGATATTTGTGTCTGCATGAAAAACACAGACAGTATTACAAATACAATAAAATAAAATCACAGTAGAATCACGAGTGTCACCTGGCGAGAGATAACATTGTGGACCTCTGAAGGAAATTCTGGTTTAATTGAAACGATGGTGGTGCCTAAAAAAAAAAAAGTCATCAGGCACTTGTTTCAATTGAAAAACGTGTGATAACCCCCCCCCCCCAACACACACATATACTGTATATATTATATATAGATATCATGTGAAATAATGTAAAATCTAACAATAAAATAAATATGTGGGGGTAAAAGGACATTTGAGTATAGGACTTTGCATTCATTGGTCACAATTTCGCATGTGACACGATTTTTTTTTTTGTAAATGTCAATGAATGAATGAAGTGTATCAAGTCCAGGATATGACCACTAATCTAAATTATAGTGAGAAATGTTGAACATTATATCTGAACAGGAAATTATTTCTACTTGAGCCCATATATGTCAAAACTAATCTGTTCATCGCAGTGAGATGACTGACAGCCGCATATCACACTATGTAACCAGATGACCTTCCTTCCTTGTTTCCCCTTCCCGGTGTGACAGCGACTCCCACCGCCACCGCCGCACACTCACCTCGTCACCCCGCCACGAGTTCGAGGACGTCCGCCCAGCGGACGCGGGCTCGAAACTGGAGAAGTGCCACTGAGCTTCTCGGACAGTCGCAGCGGCGCGACCGACGGTCCACCTCTGGCATTGCCGCCACAGTGGGCCCGCCATGTTTGCCGTGGCGAGAACCGCGGCAGGAAGAGGAGGGGAGGCAGCGACCGCGTGCGACTCGGAAGCGGAAGTTGACATGTCATTTTGTTTACGGGACTGCTTTAAAATGAAAAAAAAAAGATTGACTGGTTGCTGTTTATTGCTAGCAATGCGTGTTAAGTTGTTACTATGATGATTACAGAAATATATCGCTCCATTTTGCCTCATTTAATATGGCGGCAGAGTGACGTCAAATACAATGCCCAACGCCAAGTCTCCTGCAGTGCTAGCATAGTACCAGAGCTAGCTCTGCTAAAAACTACAAGCCTGTTAACTGTCTAATTCTACAAGCTCGCTCATTGTAAGCCAATTTTGACCGGACTCCCTTAGGCGGCAGGATTTATATAGGCTTCGAAACGTAATTAAGCTTCTAATAAGCTCTTTAGTTTACTTTTTGTTGTTACGAGGGCGGTCACGGTAGCTGTATTGCTGACAGCAGCCTAGCACCACTGTAGTTGTCAACTATCAGTAATGGTCAACATAATTTTATTTCACTGGTGAAACTTCTAGTTATACGTTTTAGTTTAGTTAAAATGGTAACTATACATAGCTGTTTGTGGTATAAAGTACATAACAGTGAGTTAGCTGTTTTTACACCATATATGTCTGCACAAACTCCAGTCAATGTGTTTTTCCTCCATGCTCAAAATTTCCTTTAATTATAGTTAGACGTACAGTGCGGCTCTCAAAATGTGGACCCTTCAAAAAGTGTTACTCTTTACTTTAGTAACTTCAAATATGATCATCATAAGTGTACACATGCTTGAGTTCTGCCAAAAGGATGAGCCCGACTGTCAAGGTCAGGACACGTCTCCGTCATCACACATGATTAATTCCAGGTGGAACACGAGTATTTTGAACCTCAAACGCAACTTGGACCATTTCAGAGTTTCCTGTGAAAAGCTCAAGGGTAAAAATAACACAGACTCAAGCTGCTCGTCATCAACATGACCCCTGATGTCCTGACGTGCTTCTTGCAGGGGCTTTTCCAATTGACCAAGTTCGAGGGAATTCCATTCGTTCTGTGAAAAACTGCATTTTCTCTGAAGCCTTTCCGACTCCGCTGAAAGGTCCAATAAGACTGGCTGCAGTTTCAAAGGTGACTACTACAGTGCCTCCTTTTTAAGACCACTAACGTGTATCATAATTATATTCCATGAGTATGTATGTCTATACCAGTATGTTGTACATTAAACTTTTTTACCGCCCCCGATTTATAGGATGCCTTGGAAGGGCTCTTGGATTTGGATGTGGCTGTGATCGTATCTGACGAATTCAGACAGTACGTCAGCGGAGGAAAACTTTTTCCTGGCTCTGAGCCTCTGGCACACAGATATGGAGGCCATCAGGTACACTTTTCACACATTTCTCAACCATTTTTGAGAAGCAAAATTAACCTGTTGTCATTCTAAAATAATTGTGGGTCCCTACTTTCATCTGTCATTAGTTTGGCTACTGGGCAGGTCAGCTGGGTGATGGTCGCGCACATCTTCTTGGTCACTACACTAACAGGTAAGAGAATATTAGAATAGAAATAAAGTACTGTATACATGAATTGTATGTCTGTTTTATCAAATAGTCGAGATGAATGTATGACAACATATTTCCAGAAAAGGAGAAACCTGGGAACTGCAGCTCAAAGGTTCTGGAAAAACCCCGTATTCAAGGTACCTGGTTGCTGTTTTGGGTTCATCATGGGAAATCTGCCAGGATGAGACAGATGATTGACATCAGCATTCCTCGTAAGGTCCGGCGACGGCCGAGCGGTTGTTCGCTCTTCGGTCAGGGAGTTCCTGTGTAGCGAGGCCATGTATTTCCTTGGTATCCCTACCAGCAGAGCCGTCAGGTGGGAAAAGAAGCTGCGAAAAAGGAAGAAATTTTAAACTGTAAAGTTGCAGTTTCGATTTGAAAAAGTTGGACACTTTTAAATTTTAAAAAGCTGTTTATGTTTGACAAAAAATATTTTGTCGCCAAAAAATGTTATATATTCGAGAAAAGGTTCTCTTTTTGAATAAGTGAAAGAAAAAAGTTTTCAAATGTATTGTAAAATGGGTGAATATTTTCAAATAAAGAAAATCCTAAATGTTGGATGAAATAAGTCAATAAAATAAGATAAATACATTTATATATTTGATAATTTGGTAGATAAAATAGTAAATTCTGATAAAATATTTGACAAAAGTTAAAGATTTTAATTTTTAAAAATGTATATTACAGAAAAAAGATACACATAGAGAATCAAAAAATATATATTTAAGAAAAAAAATATTAGTGAAAAATGGTCAGTTGTTGAGAAAAAAATGAGTGCCTTTTCTAGAATTTGTTTACATTTTTGACAAAAAACATTTGTGAAAAAGTTCCAATCTTCAGAATTTAAGGCACAATAAATGTCATGATACGGCTTTTTTTGTTGTTGTTCTCAGCTTAGTTGTGAGTGACGAGCCCGTTTGGAGGGATCAGTTCTACAACGGCAATGTGAAGACAGAGAAAGGTGACTTGGATTTGGTTTTTTTGTGGGGATTGTGATCAGCACATCTTCTGGACAACAGACCGTATGACATGTTATATCGTGTTGCGTCATCAGGGGCCGTGGTGCTGCGCTTAGCCAAATCTTGGTTTCGAATCGGCTCCTTAGAGATTTTGTCTCAAAGTGGAGAGTTGGATCTTCTCAGGTGAGCAAAACAAAAAAATGACACTTATTAAGAAAAAAAAGATTATTATTCTGTCAATTGTTTTTATTTTATTTATTTTTGTATTTCAGAAAGCTGCTCAATTTTGTCATTGCCGAACATTTTCCTTCCATCCATTCCAACAAATCTGATAAGTATTTGGTGAGCGATTGTATAAGATGTTGCGTTGAACCGTCCAATCTACAAAAGTATATTTTTATATTTTTGTCTTAACATTTTGTTATTTTTCCAAAATCTTTTACTTTTTGGATGTATTGTTTTTTGCTGGTTTTTTTTTTTCGCTCATCACATAGTATCCCTTTTTTTCCCCCCTTAATATTTTTGCTTTTTTTTCCAGGTGTTTTATACATTGGTGGTGAATGACACAGCCCGCCTAATGGCTGAATGGATGTCTGTGGGATTTGCGCACGGTAAGAAGCTCAAGCGCCGCCCTCGGACGTTTGTCCGCAGACGAATTGAAATTTGCAATCCGTCCCCGCAGGCGTGTGCAACACAGATAATTTCAGCCTGCTGTCCGTCACCATCGACTACGGCCCATTCGGCTTCATGGAAGCGTATGATCCCAGTGCGTTTGCGGACTTTTGGCAATTACACGTTTGTCCGCCGATGAAAGCTGTTTGATTCTCGAAATGGTTGCAGATTTTGTGCCGAACACGTCAGACGACGAGGGAAGGTACAGTATCGGAGCTCAGGTCCACGCTGGACTCTTCAACATGGAGAAACTATTAGATGCTCTCAGGCCGCTGCTTTCTGCAGCTCAGCAAGAAGTGTAAGTAAGCTTGTTATTTTATAATTATTCCTCAACTTCTACACGCAAGGGCTGCAACATAGAATCAGTGCTGGCCTTCAAAAGGAGTCTGTTCTTTATTTTCAGGGCTGAGATGGTTTTAAAGACATTTCTAGACATTTACCAAACGAGGTAAAGTGAACTCTTCGTGTCAACTACTGGAATACTGTCATACGGTAATACATATTGATTTCTGAAATGTATCTGCTTCTAGGATGCAGCAGCTCTTCAAAGCCAAGTTGGGCCTCCTTGGGGAGAACACGGAAGATCAACATCTGGTGGAGCACCTGCTTCAGGTCAGTTTTTACTCGCACGCGCCACACATGCAATGACACACAAAACATGATACCAAAAAAAAAAGTTTTTCGCTGAAAAATAAATAAAACAAAAGTATTAAAGAAGTACATCGATACATGAAAAGAAATAGAAAATCTAACAGATACAAAAATTTTAAAAAATCACCCCTAGCCCCAAAAAATCAAAAATTTTATGAAAACAGAAAAGTAGGATAATTGACCCCAAAAAATTATTTTATGAAAAATACAAAGAAATCAGATGAAAGAAAATATTTGTCGAAACAATGCAAAAATATTCCTCAACTCTAAATACACATGGATTATATACGTAAATACAATAGAAGGGGGGAAATTTTTAAAAGTAATTTTTAAAAAATAGCTAAAACATAAAATACAGAAATACTGTATTAATATGAATTTAAGATCGTATACAAGAGCTATCTAAAATAAAGTGACGTCTTCGCTAACAAACACAAGTCTCACATTTGAATGATCCGGTCAAATAGTTATTTAATTAACAATGTCCGTTTTCATGTGCTTCCTCATCTCATTCACGAGGGTCAAAATATTCCAAACAGCAGTAGAATGTTGCTAAAAGACTGAATATGTTTGCGTTTCATCCAGTTGATGGAGGACACGCGAGCAGACTTCACGATGACCTTCAGGCAGCTGAGCGAGGCTTCAGCTCATCATCTGCGCCGCAGGAACTTCACACAAGTGCGACGCCGCTCCTCTCTCAGCATCTAACTCCGTGCTGGAATAATGTCTCCTTTTTATTTTTTTCTTCTTTTTTAGGCCTGGGCTCTCCAGGATTTGGCCTCGCACGGACGCTTCTCCGATTGGCTGAACGCGTACCTGCTGCGCCTCGGCAGGCAAGCCACAAACACAGTAGAAAAGATCCACACAGTGCTTTTAAATATAAATCCATCACAACAACTTGACATGTCCATAAAAGTATATGAACAGCGTAGAATAATTGTGGTGTCACGTGTCTATTCGTTGTTGCGCAGGGAGACGCATGATGAAGATGAGGATCGTCAAGCTAGGATGAAAAGTAAGCACACAACTGCAATACAATACGCATGCAACACAACACCACATGAATGCAGATCAGCTGTGATTGGCCTCTGGTAACATGCTTGAATGGGACACTTTTAGATAAAACTATTCAGAAAAAAAAAATGTCTTGGTATGATAGTGATAGCCAAATAACATCATTGTGGAAGTCATTTTCAACAACAATGACAAAAATCCATGTTTTCCTAAAACATTCAAATATGACTTAGGCACATATGTTGTTATGCTAAGAATAGTGTCTCTAAATTGCTGGTGGGTGCACAGGTATCCTTGTGAGTTTGTGTCGTGACAAAGTGGTGTAACAACGCTGTCGCAGGTGTGAACCCGAGATACGTGCTGAGGAACTGGATGGCAGAGTCGGCCATTCGCAAAGCAGAGAAGAATGATTTTTCAGAGGTAATTTTTTACATTTGGTGCTACTCAGAGGTAAGAGTGGGCATTTAAATGAAATGTAAAAAAAGAAATGCAATCATTTTAGAAACCGTACAGAAATATATTTTTATATTTTAAATGCTTTTATAAATTATTTTAAAACCAATGGCTAAAACAAAAAACTGACTGTAAATATTGTCTCCTTTATCTTCAGCTTTGTTGTTGTTTTGTGTGCGTGGGTTGGCTGTTGTTGCTTGTACCCACTAGGTGGCGCTGCTTCATGACATTCTGAGGCAGCCTTTCCTGACACAAGAGGCAGCAGAGCAGGCGGGCTACGCAGACAAACCTCCCCGGTGGGCCCACCAATTGAAAGTCAGCTGCTCCTCATGAGTCGCTAAAAGTATGCAGGTGTCTATTTATTTTTTTGTCCATTTTTTTTTCCCAAATACATATGGGAGTGCAGTAATACACTTTTTTAGAATCAGGCTTTCGGTTATGGCGCATTCACAATTAAAAAAAAACTGATAGTGTCAAAGGTTCAGTGGCTGAAAAGAAATTTGGGGTGTCTAGTATTTTGTTATCTTTGCTTTATGTGTCATTTTTCTAAAATAGATTCCGGTCTAATATCTATTTTTTGCTTATGTACAGTATTTTGTAAAATTTTTGATGTAAACACCTCATATTTTTTAGATACGTAGCTACTACCGAATGCTTTGACTGGTGCCATTCCCATTAGCTATTCACATTTTTTCAGGATTTTAGTCATCACCGAATATAACTTTATTAACAGTTTTTTTTTGTTTTTTTTAGATTCAGCATTTTATTTTTAAGACTACTAACATGCATGTAAACCTGATGCCAGAATATATACACCTCTTGCAAACAATGTTGGCTTCAAATATCAAACTGTAAACTTAATGGGGGTCACGCTTCTTCTGCATGGCGCGCATCAGTTCTGACATAAAGTCACCACCACCTCCTCCATCGCCATCTCCTCTATCGCCATCTCTTCTTCCATGAAGAGAAGGCGTAGACCTCTTAGGCGGAGGCGGCGGCATCTTTTTCAATGACCCAGAAGGCCTCACCGGAGCCCTTCGGGGGGCAGCGGCAGTCGTTGTGGGAGGCGGCGGAGGAGGTGGTGGTGGTGGTGGTGGAGGCGGCACCCCCGTGAGCGGAGGCGGTAAAAATCCTGGATCAGGAGGTGGCGGCGGCAGGTTCGTGCTCTTGAAACTTGGACGAGCAGGCGGTAGGGTTTTCATGTGAGGCGGGGGAGGCGGTAGGGTCTTCACGGGTGGCGGAGGAGGTGGATGCGAGCCAAAGTTGGCCGCCGGAGGAGGTGGAGGGAGGAAGTCCGGCGGGGAGTCGTCGACGGGTGGCGGAGGGGGAGGCGGAGGGGGA
>CAAKHF010018370.1:0-10679 GCA_901007745.1 Hippocampus kuda | reverse complement strand
CCCACCCTCTCACTTTTCCGCCTTTCTCTCCTTGACATTCAGAGCAGACAATGAGGCACTCTAAAGCAGCCATGGCCACGGACCATGCAAAGGAAAGATGCATTTTCGAGGTGCAGACATAAAGAGACAGCTCAGAATGCAATGCAATTGCACTGGATGGCCGCTGACATGAAGGAAAGCACCCAAGTTCTTGGTGTCACAGCGGTGACTCCTGTGGAACCCCAAGTGCACCACTGGACGTTGTTTTACCTGTGCCTCAAAAAATATGACAAAATGAAATGGCGGAAGAACACTGTAGTGCCACAATTCGCAACTAGTGTAAATGTCAGTCTTTCAACAATTCAAGCATGTACAATTCATTCAAAGACAAATTTCTCAATTCACTCAACTTGAAAAGAGTATGTCAAACATTAAAATACTCCACATCCAGCCCAAGGGTAATTTTAATGCCGGTTCAGCTGTTGGACCCTGTTGAAAAGTCAAAGAAAGCGGTTTTAAGTCTTTCAAATTAATATTCCGCAAGATTGTTGTTGAGATCAATACAATGCACGCTTGCCAAACACTAGAAATGATAGAAATGTAGAAATGATGTGCAAAGCCTGCAAGGTCAGAGTTGAGAGGACAGATGTAGTGTACAATATACACTACATCTGTGATTTGCTCTATGAAGGCAAATAAAGTGAGAAATCGAAGATCATTTCATTTGTGCTTCCCAATCAAGAAATTCCATGTTGTCGCTAATCAACAACCAGTAGCCATGCCTGAAAGCATCTTTTGCCTTTTGCAACTGTATTGATTGTTCACCCTTTTTTCCACATTTGCAGCCAATCAATGTGTAGAGCTGGACGTGCACGTTACAGCCGCAAGTGTTCCGTCCGGTTTTCCGATTTATTATTAATGACTGTCAGCAATCAAAAGTCAAACCCCGACCGCCGAGGGAGGACGAACACGTAAATATCTCCGCTCGGCTGTCTTGATGTTGGTAGCGTGCAGAGATAAATGCTTTTTACGACCTGTGAGTGGCAGCTCATAGTGCTCCGATTCGCTTTAATTAAGGAAATGCATTAATCTCCCAGGATGATCTCCGCTTACGCTGAACTTCCACGAGGGAGACTGCTACTCCGCACATACGTCCTGTCCGTTTTTTTTTCTCTTTCTCTGTTGCAAGACTGTGTAAGAGGACAGTTTCATGTTGCCGTAACCTTTTCACTTGATATGAAGAAATTTGCCTCTTTAAGACCAAAGCTAACCTTGATGTTTGACCTTCCCGTGGGTCTGAGCAAGTTGAGAAGGTTTACTCGGTCCACCTTAAATAAATCCTCCGTTGACTATGGAATCGAGCCATGAAGAAGAAACAAGGACTCTATTTCCAGGGTGCCATCTAGTGGTCCTAAAATCATATCCACTTGGGCCTTGAGGTTAATTCATTCAAATCTCAAATCGTACTTCAAATCATCTTTCCTCATTGGCATGAATGGGGAATCGCATTAATCTGATCCAGCGTCACCAAAACTTTTCTCATGCATTTTTTTTCAATCAGAAAAATAGCACTTGAGAACTAGAGTTTATAAAAATTTACACTATTGACATAATTAAATTGAATATAAAGAATTCACAGCGTTTTTGACACGTTTGAGCTTCATTTCAATGGACATTGTGCTGATCATTCTGGCGCGTACACCTTGGCCACCCGGAGATAGTATATTACAGACACGAACATACATGAACAAAAGGGTCACAATTGCTCAAAAGCTGCAGTAATAGTGGTAGTTCTTCGCAGAGGATAAAGAAAATCTGCCAGTGGGTATTCTTATATAATCTGTCTGCGTGTATTGCCCTGTTACTTCAAAGGTTATATCACAGTGGATTAGGGAGCGGTGGGTCAGTGAAAAGGACTTAAGTTATGATGAGACTGCAAAAAAGACTGTTTGACGCATAGAATTGTCATGAAATACGAGGTTTGTGGATCATTCCCCCTTGAGTTGTTGCATCTGTAAGGCACTACTGTCGCTTCCCACCTGTATTTGTGTGTTTAGTATCATGAAACATACTTAACCTTCAGTGTGGCGTGCTCAAAGCAGACGTTGAGACAAAACTAGATAGAAGAGACGATCCAAATTTATGATCCAAATTTAGCTCAGTTTTCATCAAAGTGTTCTCCTTTCGTGGTTAAATCATCAGGCAGCATGAAATAACATCCAAGTCACTAAATCACAATTTTAGAATGAACCAATTTGGACTCCAAAGACAAGAACATCATATTTTATTTAAAAGAGAGTGATTGCTTTCAAGTTGCAAATTTGAATCTACAAGGAACATTAAAAAAACCCAACAGTGGTGTTGACCCAAGTGAGCCTGAGTGCTCATCATGCGTGTTGAACCTCCCTGAAGCAGGTTATTGCTTTTTGTTTCCAGTTCTCTTTATCCATATAGTAACCATGACAACCAGTCCACAGAGTGCGCCTAACATTTTTTTTTTTTTTTTTTGGTGCCACTTGAACTTGCGTATCTACTGTGGGTGATGTCAGGAGCACTCATATATGTCGCCGCTGCAATAATAGCTTATCGACCTTCTCCCTTGTGTTTGGGAGAGGACTCGTGACAAGCGGCAAATAAACAGGAATTTCAAGTTAAAAGGCCGAGGCAGGATGAAACACGGTCAAAAACTGTCGAACCGAGGCCTTGCGCGGCAGACGGTCACCCTACTTCATAAAGTAGAAAGTGTGCCGCTCAATTAGACTAAGTCCTTTTTGAAATAATCATGCGCTTTCGAGAACGAGAGACAACGATAGAGGACGTTTTCTGGGTGAAGTTGACGCTGGTCATCTGTAAATACAGCAGTTGTTGCTAAGTATGTCTTTTATCGTCACTGGGAGTTTCCTTCAAGTGTAATAGTGGTTGTATGTGGGCTCTAGATAGTTTTTTTGCCCCACGGACCAGTTTAATGTAAGACAACATTTACAGGGACCAGCCTTGAAGGTTTGACGGATAAATGGGACGAAATAATATGATATGACCTGCATGAAAACTGGTATTTTCTAAACATAATGATGAGGAACGTCCTATCTGGCCGAAACACTCTCTGTTTGCTATGGTAACGTTTAAATGTGCCTTCAAAATAAGATATGCCGCAAATACAAAGTGCATGAAAAATACGACTCACCATCGACACATATTATGCTGAGTGGGCTTCGTGCGTGGGAATCTCCCATTGAGATAAAGTCGTATTTTAAGTAGGACTCCTCATACTGTCTATTAAATGTAGCCTTCTTTTTCTTGGAAGTCGTAGGCTCCTCTTCTGTCTCCTCGCTGGGCCTTTTCCCCTCCCCAAAGAAAATTTCCAAAGACGTTTGTTTTTTATTCATTTTGCTAGCTCCCGGGTTTCATTTTAGCGGTAACCCGTCACCTTGACCTGTGTCAAGAGTGACACACTAGACGGATGTAACAGGGGATCCGGTAATTTTTTCAAAATAAAACATCGTCCGAAATAAACAAAACGGAAGTAATGTAAGTTATTTATTCTTTCTGTGCGGCCCGGTACCAAATGACCCGTGGACCGGCACCGGCCCAGGGGTTGGGGACTGCTGCTCTCGATAGTTGCTGTCTCTCGTTTTCTTGTAAATTAAGTTTCTGTTGAGTTGAGTGACTCCTTTGTTGGTTTCGTAGTGACAAGCGTGGAATGAGTGTGCCATCTTATTGTTAGTTCTAGGTGTAAAGAATGCACGATTTGTGTTGTTTCCTTCTCCGTTACCTTCAAGAGGAACTTGAGTTCGTACAATTTATTTGCAATATGTTCTATGTGCCAACAGTATTTGGATTAATATTGCGTTTGTGGAATAAGATGAATCCACCCATTTTTTTTTTTAACATTGTACCGCCCTCTGCTGTCAACTGAAATTGACGTCAAAGTGCCCCCCGGCTCGCATCCCATTAATCCAATTTTTTAAAATCACTGTCAAAACTATGTTTTGGGACACATAAAGGCATCTGTGATGACGGGCTTTTGGATTGACGATTGACTAACTGAACGTTCTTCATGATGTCATTGTTAACGCTCATCGTTTGCGGAGAAATTGCCTGTAAGAAAGACAACAAAGGTTGCGGCCTGAGCTGCATTATTCTGCCTCAAACTCCTTTTTAGCATGCGCCATGTTTGCTCATAGGCCTAACATGCGTGCGTGTGTGCGTGCGTGTGTGGTGTGGTGGGCCTGCATTCATGCGTGTCTGATCACATGCATAACAGTATTGAGGAGACTGGGCCACTTAAATATAAGTTGCGATGGCACACTGACCTGTTTGGCGAGCAAGGGACAAGGTGTCCGTCATGGAAATTTGGTCCCGCGACAAAGATTGGGAAACCATCCCGAGATAAAGATTAATAATAATGATTTAAAAAAAAAAAAAGGGGGCCGGGGCGGTTACGGAAAGATTCATAAAACACTCATTCAACAGGCGTTTCCATGGCAACACAACCGTCTCTAGCTAAAAGAACCCAAGGCCTCATTGCACCGCCTCAAGGACCCTTTGATTTCTTTGTACTCGGAAGAGTGCAAACTCACGCTCGCGTCGCTCGATTTCCACATTTTTCATGTTTAAGAATAAAATTACGACATGAAATTTCCACCCGCTCATTTGGCCGTCATCTTGTTCATTATCTCATTGTGATTTCGCAAGACACACTCGACTAGCTGCGCAATAACTCGGCGGCATCGTCTGCTCATTTCAATGCGGCAATGAGTTGAAACGGATTTACATGTTGTGAATCCACTTTGGAGAAATGAGCCGAATGTGGACGGTTGACTACGCCCCCCTGCATCATGATTTGTCAATGTAGACCCAAGCTGCTCACCTTTATTCCAGGCAACAATGCCACTTGATCTTTTTTATAAAGAAAATTCAGCTTCACAATGCATGCCGTGTGACGGGGTGAAAAGTTTCCTCCTTTCATCAATAAGGCATGACTGCAAATAACTTCCAGCTCAAACAACAACGACGTTGCCGAGTGTCATCTTGGCCCTCAAGCAATAATTTGTCTGCTTAACACTCCCTCACATCGCAACATTTGCTTTATTTAGAGCTGGCTGTACTTTTAAGTCATCTGTTTCCTGTGCCACCATGTTCACATTGACTACAAGAGCCCACGGGAGCACATGTCCAAAACATACTGTACCTAGCAACAAGTACACAACAACCCCTAGTGTTGTGTAGTTGTTGAGACTCACGCCAACATTTGCGCCCCTGTTTCGGAAAACACCCAGAGGTGACACAATACAATGAAATGTAAAGAATGCAAACTGCTTTTTGAATGAACGTCAATAACATGAATCTGTTCACTGATCATCTCGGTCATGCCATATGGTTGAAAAACAAAAGCTCACATGAGAGCAAAAGGGGAATTTAAAAATAAAAAAGGTCTTTGGAGAGAATCTCCCAAGTATAAAAGGCTAAATGATGAAACAGAAGAAGGAGAGCTTCCCAACTTACCAGAAAAGAAAGCTGCATTTATATCAGCAGTCCTCCTTAATATCCGGGTTTATCGCTACCAATGATTCTCACGCACCAGGCCCACGCATCCAATGAGGCGATGAAACTTATATCTTTGTGAAGTGAGATTTTCTGCAATTTTCCCCAAAAGATGGAGTACACTCACCTGGACCGAAGTAACACACTTAAAGGTGTCATTATCTCCCATTACCCCAAGTGGGGTCCATCTCATTTAAGAGAAACAAGCAAAGGGCTCCCACTACATTCAGCATAATGCATCTTTCATCATTTACGGTAGTCGTTTTATTTGTTTCTATGCCCCTCTGTCAAATAAAGGTTGGCAACAGCTCATCTGGTTGTTTCTTCACTGTCGATTAAGTTGCGCCTTGAGCTGAATTCCTTTCGTGACCAACACTCTTATCTCAAATCATTCTTCCCTATTGAAATGAATGGAAATGACATTCATCCATTCCAGCACTTTTGCCCCTTCCGTTTGCCATTTTGGCCACCAGGGGGCAGTATAATACAGACACAGGCGCACACACAAAAGTCAGTGTCACATCTGACTCAGTAAGATGTAGTATTAGTAATTCTTCACAGAAGATAAAGAAGATATGTCTGTGATTAATGTTGTACACTCAGTCTGCATTCGTCGCTTGACATTTTGTGTTCAAATGTCAGAGAAATGGCAGATGTAGACAAGGAACTATTCACACTCATTCAATGGAAGATTCATTTTCTGTCCTGGAGGTACACTCTCAGGAGGGAAAAATTGTGTTTGTGTTGCAAAGGACCTTGGCAAACCATTCATACATAACACACACACACACACACACACACACACACGTTTGGACAACTCTCTTGACTGTCTGGAGAGATTAAGAGATTAAAAAAAAATCCCATGCGTATTCATGTGTGTCAATTGATGTGTGCAACACGTGATGAGAATTTTAGGTTTCAGTTCATGCTTGCGTGTCAGTCACACATGTTTGGAATGTTCCCACAGCCGTTTATTATTTTTTTTTAACATTCATAAAAATATGAGCTATGACGACAATTTGCCATTCATAGGAACAAAACAGAAGTACAGGTCTTTGATTCAGCAGCTCAAGGACTTTAGAAGTAAAGTTCTGTATCTTTTTTAACGTGAAGTAGCTCTTTCATTCAAGTAAATGCGAACTCTCCAGGTCATGCAGCGCATTATTAAAAAAAAGGCGCTAAATAATTATGAGGATTATATAAATGGGTTGAGTAAATGGGAGGCGCGCTGAGGTGGATGAAGGTTTAGGTTACAGTGGCACCCTGTGTTAGATAGTTAGAACTGCAGCATTTGCAGGCATGGCCTTGATGTTGTGCCATGTGACTTTCGACTCCGCTTATCCTGTAGGGTCACCTCGAGGGAAGAGGGGGAGGTTGCTGGTGCCGATCCCAGCTGACTTCGGGCGGAAGGCAGACCACCCTGAATTGGTTGCCAGCTAGTTGCAGGGCCCACAAGATGTCAAATTGTAAAGAAATGTTGGACATCACAGTATTTGCTTCTTTGTCACCTCCCAACCCCTCGCCAAAGCCTGAGTGTGGCCAATTAGTGTCCGTCATGTTTGGTGGTGGTGCAGACAATTTGTATTACAAAGGCTCCATCTCATGCATGGGTGGCCGCCTGCCCGCTTGAACCAATAGACTGTGGACACAATAGGCCATTTATGGATGAGTAATACTTATAAACATGGGCATCCAGTGACCATCTCTGTCTTTGGTCTCTGCACCTGCTATATTGCAAATATTTTTTAACTCCGCACATGTTGATGTCCATTGTTGGATGCTCTGTTTGTCTTTGCAAATACAGTAATATAAAGTTTGAAATTATTGGATCATCTATGCTAATTTCTGTTATCTATCTGTGACGTTTGACTTTGTATATTAGTGTTAAGATAGCAGAGTTTCGTTTGATGAACTTATATGTTGACTTGATGTTTAAATATGCAATGTTGAATTCTTTATTGTTTTAGGGGTCAGTTTAAGAGTAATGGTCATGTGGCGTTTCACTTCAAATGTTAGCATGAAGCTAGCAGAGTTTCGTTTGACGGGTTTATATGTTGATTTGATGTTTAAAGATGCAATGTTAAGGTTATATTAGGGTCAGTTCAACAGGAATGGTCAGCCGGTAGTGTCATCAAATCAACAACTTGAAGCATGCATGCCGTGACCCTTGTTTGGAGCGAGTTTAGTTTTTGTTTCTTCAAAGTAATTTTCCATTTCTTGATAGTCAGAGAATGAAAACCAGCACGAAGGAAAGCAATAAAGAGTTTCCGCTTTTTTTTTTTAAATGTAACCGCAGCATTTATGTCTCGCAATGTTTGTAATTGGAACATGCACTACGAATCATCTCATTACGTAAACAGCCCGAATGGGCCACATACACAAATCTACGGAAGAGGAAATCACATCGGGGTCTGGTTGAAAGTTTATGTTTTGTTTTTTTGTTTTTTTTTTTTTGGTGTACACAAGATTGGGACGACTTGGTTGATCTGCCTCCCTCTGGCCCTGACAACACTGTTTCAGTTGCGTCTCATACTTTCCGTTCTATATTTGACTGCAACACATTAAAAATGCAAAAATATTGATATTCACTTTCCGTAATGTACTGAAACCTTCACCAGCTGGACAGGTCCCTTCAAAAGGTTACAGAAGGTCCAATTAAGTCCACCTGTAGAGTTTTGAAAACATTTTAGGTGCATCCTGAAATGTTACACAACACGGTAAACGTAGTAGTGCAGAGTGTGTAAGATATCCCAGTTTTCATTTTCATTTCCACTTCGCACGATGGAAAATAATCGTCACGGAAAGCTACGGCTTCAGATGGCAGAGGCGAATCCCCACATATTGTGCATTTCTTTGTTTCCCGTCGATTGTCGTGTGCCATCTCGCCAGCAGACTGTGACGCTCGAAAGGTCAAGCAGTCGCCATAATCTGCCATTACAGGTCATCGAGCAAATGATTTGCATTTCAATCCGATACGAACATTTTCTATTTCATGCGTGGAATGCCATTAATGCATTTCATGCCAATGCTAAGTTACAATTCCAGGTTGACTCTTATTCCAAAATATTCTGCCTTGTTTGTGTGCGAGCGTTGAGTAATTCCACACGATTTGCGATCTTTGTGTTTGTGCCCTATGTTTGACGTTGTTTCAAATGGAACGTTGAACTAAATAAAAGTTGGATTGGAAATATGTCAGCTCTTCCTAAAGTCTCTCAAAGTGGAGAGAAAAGTCGTTCATTGGGGATGAAAGCAGAATTCCTGATGTTGCCCATTTTAAGATGATAACATTTTTCGTGACTCTTCCCCTTTTTTCGTCCTCATTCTTTCGTTCGAATTGTTTCACTTTTTCAGTTTCATTATTTTCTTAAGTCATTTTCTTCTTGTTTTGGTTTGTATCATTTTTTTTGTTTTGTTTTGTTGTAAGCATTTTTTTTTTTAGTTATTTGATTTTGTTCAAAATTTTTGCAGGATTTTTTGGGGCAATTTAAATTTTCTGCGGAGAGCTATTGCACTTTCTTAATTTTCATTAGTCTCACCTTTTTTTCAGCAATTAACTATCTGCATTTCTCAACCATTCATGTGTTCCCCAAATGACCAGTTTTCCCAGATTTCAACATTTTCCAAAAAACAAAACGAAACAAAAAATGTACTAGTTTATGATGAGGCATTCCGAATTCGAAATGTGAAACTCATTCAAATTCCCACATTCCCAAAATTCAACAAATTTCCCATATCAAGATACATTCGACCTTATTGTCTGCTCCGCTGATATTCATTGACCGATTCAACCCAATTCAACTTCAAAGTATTGACCTCATTTTGCAATTTATCGTCATTAGAAAAATGCACAATTTGCTCAAATAAAAATCCCACACAAAAATATTTGGGGTATATTTTCCACATGTCTTGACCAAATCAGTCTATTCCAACTTGAACAAAATGTCTCGTGAATTGAGAACATTGTGGGGACTCTGCCCATGCGCAATAGTCTTGCGTTTTCAAAAGGGACATTTGCGGTGATGGCCCACACAAAAAGTGGAACCCAATTATTGTGACACCTTTGCCGTTGCACCTGCTGAGGCAGCTAAAACGCTTCCCGATCCACTGGTGATACATGTGACACGTTGTGGGGCTTTTCAGCTTCCAGGAAGTTGCCTCGGCATGCGATTCCCCCCAGATGTCTTGGTAACATGGCGACCTCCAATTCAGGGTGGGTGGTTGCGGTGGGGTCGGGGAGTCTCACGGTTTCTGGCCCCCAACGGGGTTAATTCATTGATGAAATGGTGTGTACACTGGGTCGGTGTGCTGCGGTTGAACTGCTGAGGTCAGCCAAAAGATAATTTCACCGTCCATTAAATCAGAGCAATTAGTTGGCACGCTCGTGCATGTGTGTGTGTGTGTGTGTGTGTGTGTGTGTGTGTGTCTGTGTGTGTGTGTGCGTCTGTGTCTGTGTCTGTGTCTGTGTGTGTGTGAGAGAGAGCGAGAGACACGCTGCAGGTGGCCCCTGTGCACAGCCTTTTTCCGAATGGGGATTTTTCATGTTCCCGTTCTAAACACTAGAGGGCACTGATAGATCTTACATGAACGGACAATGCAGGAGTAGCTCCTACGTACATATTTACTGATTTTCGATTCTGTGTACCTTGAACAGTGGGTATAAAAAGGCTATAAACGCCTTTTCAAGTGGCAGGATTTTGTGAACAATAAACAACTAATAGCAAGATGAACAGTTGAGAACTTATTTCCGTCAGTGTGACCGACAGTATGAAACTCAATTGGGGGAAAAAGAGCTCACTAGAAATTCTGAACTTCATTTGAGTAGAGTCAGAGCCACTTCAAATGGTGGCATTTGTATGCTGACTCCCTTTTTAACTTAAGTTTGGATGTGACTGGCTCACTCTGAGCATAGCCTCAGTTATAAGTGGGTGTGCACGCCTGTGTCTTAATTGCGTTGTACAGATTTGTTGGTTACACAAATGCTGGGAGTCCGTTTTTAAATGAATTATCTTGGTTGCATTTTTGGGGTAAAAAGGTGCAGGGTTCGATTCCGGCTCCGGCCTTCCTGTGTAGAGTTTGCATGTTCTCCCCGAGGCCTGCGTGGGTTTTCTCTGGGTACTCCGGTTTCCTCCCACGTTTCAAAATCAGGCTTGGCAGGT
>CAAKHF010018367.1:17850-31715 GCA_901007745.1 Hippocampus kuda | reverse complement strand
GGGAGGGAAACGGGGGGGGGGGGGGGGGCTTCCAACGCGGCTTCACATTTCCTACAAGAAAACAAAACTGCCGTATTGAGCCAGCGCACGCGGAGGCGAGGCCGTTGGATCGCACGTCGGCGGCTCAACCGCTTCAAGCTTGAACGATGTTCAGCAGGATGCACCATCAGAAAAGAAAAAGTTCAAAATGTGGAACTGATTTGGGTGCACCGGCGAGAGTTTTCCCACTTGCATTTTGATGATCACAGCTTACAGCTAACGAAGCCCTTCATGAAATGAGACGGCAGAAGAAATAAAATGACTTTCAATGCACGTACGAGTTGAAACACTGAAATAAGGGAACTTTTCCACGATTTTCAAATCCACTCAGATGCACAAGAGCCTTCACAATTGCAAACCGTACCAAAATACACAACGAAGAGAATCTGGCAAAGGCGCATATTTTTGTTTAATCGAGCTGAGCACGCAAACCGGAAAGCAGACTGACAAGCCGCAAACGCTGTCGTAAAGTTTCAAAAGTTGTGCTTCGTCTAGCATGGTTTTCAGTTTGTTGCACGGATCGGCAGCCGGGGACTTCAAAAACAAACAAGCCAATAAAAAAAACATGGCCCCCTTCTTTATATATTTTAAACAACGACAAACTGTAGCAAGAGAAATGACTTGCATTGACTCATCAGTTGATGAATTGACTCTTCCGTACGCGCTACTGTCCTGTTTTCCGACATCAATTTGGCTATCAGACAAAAGCCAGAAGTACAAGTAAGCAAACAAAATAATCACTTGAATAAATGATTTGAAAAAAAAAAAAGTATTTAAACGGCAGGAAGTGGTCCTTACCTCTTGTCCAAACGCGGCAAGCACATGTGCACTCTTTGAGCCCAAGGTAAGACCACTAAATGCTTTCAAGTCCAAAGGCTCAACTTATTTGGGGAGGACGTCGGGAGGCACAGCGTGCGCGCGCGTGTTCGTGTGTGTGCACGCGGGAATCAAAGCAGATACATTCCGCGTGACCTGTAATATGTGGGCAATATTTACAAGAGAATAACTGGGTACGAAATGTTGTTTTGTTGCATTTTTGTTGAGTGGAATTAAGACAAAAAGCAAAGAAACCTCATTTGCGCGCCAGTCGCCTATTCTATGCCAGTGACGTTTCAAAACGTGCGAGTCCTGGTCTTGCAGGTGAGCAGTCAGGTGTTTTCAAACTTTTGGTTCCAGGGACCGCTTCCAGGCGACAACATTTTCCAAAGGCCACGTCATCGTGGGCATCGATTGAACATGAAACTGCAACGTGCCGTCCGTCTAAGCCAGGGGTGTCCAAACGTTTTCATTCGAGGGGCCGCGGACAGAAAAATGGAAGGATGAAGGGGCCGCTCTGAAATTCTTCAACTTTTTGAAACGTGCTTTAAAAAGTCAGCCGAGAAAGCAATTACGGTGGAGCCTCGTTTCCACCGCTCTAACGTCCACATTTCAAAGGACCGATTTGACATCATTGATTTTCCTTTTGCCAATTTGCCTGACAACGAACACGATGCGATTTTCGTGAAAAGGCCTTGGTGACGACAAACTGCAGGAAGCGAACTGCCGCCGCGGGATTCCCCTCTGCTACTCAGCAACACTCCTGATCGACGCGGTACATTGTTGTACTTCCTGCCTGGACTTGTTTTTTTTTTTTTTTAACTAAATGATAATTTATTGCAAATTAAAGAGCGATAATAATGCAGCTTTCCAAGGTTCACATTAGCGCCAATCTGAAGCACACACAACAAGTGAGCTTTTGGCTCTCATCTTACCAATCGTGAGTACACTGGCATTTACGGTCTGGTTTTCTTTTTTTGTTGTTGTTCAAATCGAGCCCAACAGAAGGCAGAAGTGCTTACTTAAAGCTTGTGCAGCAATAACGATGTTTTTTGAACGGGGTTTTTAAGTAGCAGCTTAAATATGATGTGCTATTGACTTTAGACCAGGTTTTGCTCATTGTGGGGGCGGGGCAAGGCTTCTTTTATTTGTGTTGCTTCATGTGACACATTTAAACACTGAAAATAACAGTCAAGTGAATTGTGTTGTTGGGAAATATGACTTGAGAGCATGTTTATGCTTTGTGAACACATGGTCAGATGATTTGGTCTTTATTGCACTAGTCAAGGGTTGTCCTATTTCACTCACCTGCAGGCTGTGGTGAGCTAAACATCACGAGTGACTGAAAGCAACAAAAAAAATGGCCATGGTATAGTCAACATGACAGTTACTCATAGAACATTCATTGTGAGGTGCTTTTAAGTTAGACTGGGGCCATCGAAACATGTCCGGAACCAACGATTCAAGTCATAGTCTTAAGCAACAATACCAATATGAAAACATGCCTGATAAGTGCAGGTTTAACTTTTAGGCCACTTGAGTTGGCAATCCTCATGCTCTACGGTGGCGTATCCGAGTTCAAACGTGTTCGGGTTTAAGGCAGGGCCTGGCCCGGTGAGTGACGTGGGTGTCGGCACTCAAGTCGCAATCCCCAGTAGGAGCTGCAATTAATTAATCATGATTCACAAACTGTTTCAAGTATTTGCGTTCGACTTCATGTTATTGTTATATGCTTTCCTGAAAAAAATAAATACATTGGAATACAGTAGGTGAAGGAGAATCATTTAGCTTGAGAGTGAACCACTATCTACTTCTGAACCAAGTCAATAATGTTGTATTGAACTTGACCGGATTAAAACAAATAATTTCGATCAATTCCAACCACAGGGCAGGCTGTGTAAACAGAGTGGCAAAAAAACTCTGGAAACTCATGACATTCATTCCGGTAACTGTCTCACAAAGTTTGTTGTTTTTGTGTTTTGTTTTAACCCCCACATTTCTAGACATCTGCCTTTCAGCTTGATTTCAGTGCTTCCACCGCGTTGTTTGGTGCCAGAACCTAATTTTCTGTGGGGTTTGAAAAATCTATTAAACTGCTCTCAAATAGCTGGCAACAGGCAAGCGATTGGGTTAAATGTATGAAAGACGTCACGGACGCGTTTCCATTAACTCACTGTATTCACTTTATAAATGTCGTTGTAGTTAGCGAGGGTATTAGTTCCACGAGTTGCACTGCAAATGCAACCCTCGACGAGGCCCCGAAATAGACCGGCAGGACTCTGCTGACGTGCCAGACGAATGACTACTTCCCTCCCAAAAAAAGCAAGATGCGCCATCAGCCTTTGTCCATAAATCATGACTACCAGTGGTCAAATAAATACACAGCAAAGAGGATGCTAGTCAACAATTCGACGTTTGCTCGCTTCGCCGCACGTGGCGAGGAGTAACTCGCTCGGAAGCCTCCGTCAAACTCGCGGTTAGAAAGTGCTACAATGAGCCAGTAAAACAAGAAAAGAGAAGATACTGGCGCAGAATGAGGACATTCTTCCCAGCAGCTTCCTTAGTTTACGTTGACGGGGAGCAGCTGCTTGCTACAACGGCTAAAGTAGCTCGTAAAAGGCAAAGCGACACGAGCTAGCAAGCAGACGAGCACGCAGGAAATGAGCGCAGCGGAGAAGAGCTTCCAAACGACATGCTCGTCAGTCGGGGTGTTTGCTCGTTGCGCTTCAACAAGTGCCGAGAATTGGCAAATATCGACGTGGGCGCCAGGCCATGCGATCGTGTCCATGTTGTTTTGTGGGAGTGAATGAAGAGGAGCGTAAATGCCTTTTTCGTGTCGTTACCTCACTCGAGTGCCGTGTGCAGCTCCTCTCCGCTCGGTACGAAAAAAAAAATGCTTCCGCAAATATGACGTCAGGCGGCGAGAATGAATCCTAATTCCCCAACGTTGCTTGCGCAGTATTTCTGCCGTTGCAAAAGAGGCGTGGACAGCTAGTTACGCTATTGGCGTATAAATTGGGTTTGTAGTACAGCAGCCAGAAAGCGCAGTATGACATACCGACTTTATTTTATTTTTTTAAACTAACTCTTAATTTCAGTCTACAAGATTAAACCAGAGAATATAGCTATCCCTTGCGCACATATAATATTTTCGTGACAATTTAGTACTTTGTGGTTACATAGTAGATTTTTGTGCACACGCTATATCTATAATGAGGTCACAATTTCACTTTGTGTATGAAAGGTACGAAAGTAAACATTTATAGTTTCTGTGTGTCAATATGAAAGCGGATAAATATTCACATGAATGATTTTGTGCTTCATAAATTATGGTCGCATAATTTTCACACATTCAGTGCCAGCCATTAATTATTATTATTTTTTAAATACATTAAAGACGATTGAATGCCTGGATTCTTAAAAAACACATGAAAAAAATGTCATTGGCATGGATTGTGTTAATATTGTGATTTTTGAAAACAATAAAAAATGTGTACGAAAGGTAGTTTTCATTATGTTCACATCAGCCTGTAGAATGAGGAAGACCTGTGGAAGATGAGAAGAAAAAAGTTACATAAAAGTCTCACGTAACATAAAAATGACTGAGCACAGTCTATATCGATTTTCCCATCGGCATCTCCGCTCGCAGTCCTTTTTGTTTACTTTGGACTCATGATGTGCTATATCCAAGAAATCAATGGATTGACACGCGCTGCACCGAGCAATTTGTCAGTTAATACGGCGTGAAATGATTTTGCCTTCCTTGTTAGGATATGAACAACTGACTTTAGCTGTGGGTATCTAAAAATACGGGTAGTGGTGCCTCTGTGTGTGTGTGTGTGTGTGTGTGTGTGTGTGTGTGTGTGTGTGTGTGTGTGTGTGTGTGTGTGTGTGAGGGGAGTCATCTTCTTAGCAATTTAGCATTCCAACTTTGATCCGGCAGACAGTGGATTTATTAGCCAGTGCTGATAGCCACGATGAGCTATCGGGTTTGACACGGCCCCTGCCATACACGCAGCCTCGCGTTGCAGAGCAATTTCGGTGAAAAGGTTCCCCATAATGGAGAGCACGACGAATAATCCAGACACTGCGTTTTGTAAAGAGGGAACTTTTCCACATGTTTGGAAACTCACCAATTTTTGCAATTGTGGTGAAAGCAGGGGTATCACATCACTCTCATTTAGTGCATGGTTGCAGGTTAGAAAAAAAAATCTGCCCCCAACAAAGGTTTTATGGGTTGTCATGAAATTGGGTGCACACGTGTATCACAGCAGAACATATGAAAAAGTCTCAAGGACTTGTGTCCGCAATTGAACGGGTAATGCGCAATTCGGGTTTGAAGCACAGCTATTATTTTTTTACTTTCATGTCGCCTCTTGGCAAAATCGGACCCAATTAAAAGGAGGTATCCTCGATGATGAGTGACATTAAACTGCAAACATTTACTTTTAGTTAACTAAGTTTATCCACACCTAATGCGAGTATGGCGTGGTGTGACGATAATTTCGAGGATTCGCCGTGAAAAAGTGCTCATCTATGTTGTCCATCAGCCTCGTTGCAGTCGTCGCGGTATGTTGACAGTGGAATGCCGCCATGCTTTAGCACGTGATAATCCAATGGGGGCATCTGATTACGCAACTTTTTCATACAATAATAATCAAATAGCAGTTTTGATCAATTAAAAACAAGCTTCTTATCGAATTCTACATTTATCATGAAGAGAACCGTTCAGGGCAAAACATTTCACAAAAGGCACAAAGGGTCCAAGGCAGGAATAAAATAAAAAACAAAAAAAAAACAATGAGATTTACAGAATGGCCCAGAACAGCGGCTTATACGGCTTACGCCGCAGGCCACTTTGCTTTTTTCACAATGAGAATAACTGGATAAAGGAAAGAAAAAAAAAGTCCTCAAGCACGACACTGTGCTTCAAAGTATCTTCTGATGTTGAATGACATTTAGAGAGTCGGGTTTGAGTTTTATTAGAACTAGCACGGTGACGATGGGATATTGCGGGGAGGTTTCTTTCAAAAGTTCAAGTGCTTCTTGTGCATAAAAAAAAGAGAAAGAAAAAAAAAAGAGCATGCCAGTGATATCTGCAGCTCCAGTTTGTGAGCAAGTACAGCACTTGCTGTTAACGCCCCCTGGCTGGACAAAACACAAGAGACTTCAAGTTATATAAGAGTCAAAGCGTGTTCACATGCAGGGGATGTCTGAGTGTATCGTGAGTTGTTGTTTTTATTTTTCTAACCACGACCAAGTTTTTGCTTTTATACAGCACCACATAAGACCACCAAGTAAGCCGTCCATTCTTTATTGTCATTTTCATTTATTTTTATTGGTCACTTTGGGCAACAGGCTGCCGTCCAATCAGAGGGCACATGAAAACAAATGACCGTGCACACTCACTGTACATTGTTTTTTTTTTTTTTTTTTTTAGCAAATGGGAGATCAAGATTGAGAAAGTGACACAAAATTGGTTGAACGTGGCTCTCATAAAGCGATGCGTGGAAAAAGCCTCAAGAATCCATGAGTGAAATTGAACAGAAGGAGCCATTTTGCTTGAAAGCGGCTCTCCATCCATCCGTGCGTCCAGCCATCTTTTATCTGGACCGCTCATCCTCAAGAGGGTCGCGGGTGTGCTGCAGTTGCTCCCAGCCATCTTTGGGCAGGAGGCGGGGCACACCCTGAACTGGTTGCCAGCCAATCGCAGGGCACAACGAGCCAAACAACCATCCACACGCACAACCACGCCGAGGGACAATTTGTTGTTCCAATCCGCCTACCATTCGTGCTTTTGGAATGTGGGAGGAAACCGGAGTACCCGCAGGACACCCAAGCAGGCACGGATAGAACACGCAAACTTCACACAACTCCGAACCTCGAACCTCTGCAGTATGAGGCGGTCGTCCACCATGGTGCTCTTTTCAGCAGCCATTTGGAGTAAATTCCAAGGCAAAATTCTCATCTGCTCCACTTATAAAATGCACGCGGTAAACATTCAGGGCTCACATTGAGAAGATGAGGTCACAAAAAATTCCCAATCATACTGAGGGCATCCAAGATGTCCAATTGAAATCCTTTTTGTCCTACGCCATTACATTTGGAGGATTCAGGATGAAAAAAAAAGTGCTCAAGGGTCCATTGTACCTACAATGAAAAAAAAAATGGAATGGAATTTTGGTGAAGGCTACGGTGCGTAAAAATGAATTTCAGACCAACGTTTGTTTAATAAATAATTTCTACGCGGGGTAACGGATTATTAGACCATATTGGTCCATCCCCGCTTTGTTAGTCATGTGGGGCAATTAGGAAACATGTGGCTTGAGTTTGATAAATGAGAATTCCTGACAGAGACGTCCTTTATTTATTATACATAAACAAAGTTTTGCAAAGAATAGCTTCAGTGTGTCTCTGGTGAATAGAGCGAGGCAGAAAGATAGCGCCGCGCTAACCCACTTGCTTGAGGCCTTCAGGGGCTCGCTGCCTCCTGTGCAGATTGTAAGCCATGGAACCATTTCGGGCCGTGTTAATGAATAAATCATGGAGCACAGAATACAACAAGAGCGAGCTGGCTAAATATTTCATTCGACGCCGCGGCCTTAATTTCTGACGGCTACTAAAGATAAGAGGCTATTGTACACCATCGTAAAAGTTAATTACATTTCCCCCTGTAAACATCAGAAGATTGTAAAATGTGACAAACAGTGCCTGGTGGCACATGCCTTAACTAAAAAAAAAGGCCATTAGCGGTAAAAGCTAGTAAGGACGTGCAAATTGCTACTGTACTTAAAGGGGGAGTTTGCAGTTTCCATAAAAACTACTCATACCCCTTTTCTGCCCCCCCCCCCCAAAAAAAAAACCTGGTGCTCATTTGGCACCCTGGCCAGCGCTGTGCTCGCTTGGTTCTTAACAAGTTCTGACGAAGAACGTGTTTGCCAAGTAGGAGCGACATCATAATGTCCTCGTAAACGTCCTCCAAACGTCACTGCTCTTACATCGACCAAGAGGGCCTGCGCTATGAATCATCATCACAATAATGCGCTGTGAGCATCTGCTAGGCAGCTTAGCATAGCATCGATTTTACTTGTATGTGCGTCAGGGACATGCAATGGGCAAACGCTTCGATTTTTCTTCATCATCGGAGATGATCACGTGACTGGCCGCGAGTCGGAGATCGCATGCTCGCTGGGCACATCCGCCATCGCTCTTCTGGTGGGACGCGATGGTGCCGAAGTTCAGTGCTCAATGCTTGTCATTCCTCTACACCTGCGATCGAGGTATTGGGCACCTTTGCTTTAGTATATCTGACTTAAACACTCGGCCCAAATGTTCCTGGCCTGGACCCTCTTTTCAATTTTGGAACCCCTTGTGGGGCATGAGTCAAAAGGTTTGTCCACTCTTCTTCTGTACCGCTCAGCCACAACCCAAATGAGGACCTTGCCCATGTCGAATCGCTTGTTTGCCCGACTTGGGGGAAAAAAAAAAAAATCTCTCCATGGATGACAAACACCCCAACCCTTTCAAACACAATGAATAATTCCAAGTGTGGTATTTGTTCATTACAAAGATACGATGAGTTATAAACAAGACGATACAGGCGCAAACAATATGCTTATTTGTGTGTCATTATCAACAGAAAAGTCCGTTTCTTTCGGGAGGGTGTTGGCATTGCGCTATCAACCTGTGAATACGCGAGACGCTGGCTTTCTAACAGAAACACACTTCAATCCAATTTGCACTTGCACTAATGAAGCCATTATTTTTGCCAGAATCAGATTTGGTAGTGTGAGGTTAATGGCTTCATTAGGCAACAAATCGCCACCCAGGGCCTGCGTAATGTGCTTTGCCCGTGCGGCCTGGGCTATATTTCATCATTTGCTGCCTATGAATGTATTAAATTACTGCAAAATAGATTATCCCTGGGTAACGTTGCAATGCTTTTATTGCGAAATGCCATTCGCTGCAACGCTTTATAACGGCAGATGGGTTCGTGCCAATAAATTAACAACCGTTCCCGTACAGATAGCGAAATGCGCATCAGATTTCAAAGAGGGACACACATATTGACAGACTCGGTCTGGATTTAGAGTGGGAGTTGTCATATCTGCTCCCATTTTTTCTTGTTTGAGGCTCATACAATGTCCCTCACGGAAAGAATGTAAGCTATCCACCGACCTAGTGAATCGAATCTAATTTATGATTCGCAGAAATACAGTTGCTCATGTTTTTGGCATCTTGTCTTTGTGGCGCGGGTGAAATGTCCGCCAAGAAGGCAACACGGCCTTTCTCGAGATCGCAGATTAGTGGTTAGCCTCGCTAGCTGCGGCCATCCCAGTCGACTTCCACTTGACTTTCGTTAACATGATACACTGTAACCCGGGACAACCGTGCAACCGAAAATGCAGCGGTTCGCCAGTAACTCTCCAAAGATGTTTACTTCAAGCTTGTGGTTCCATCCTGTTCCACGTCTGAATTTTGAACCATTGCAGTCCCGAAAATGGAGTTGGTGGGAGGCCTGCTAGCAATAAAAATGATAATGAAATGGGAGACGGGGGGCTGCATTGTTTGAATAGCTGTAAGAGTAAGAGTTTGAGAGAGAGAGAGAGAGAGAGTCAAAAGCCAACAACAGCCTCCGGAGGCCAGTCTTGTTCAGGTTCAGATCTGGTGTTAAATGAAAGTGTCGTAAGGCCACGTTTACACTTTGTCCCTGGCGGCCACAGTCGCCACGATGGCCTGAAATGAACAAGCTGCAGGAATCTGACCAATGGATTTATTTATTTATTTTTTTTGGGGGGGGCAATGTGTCTGTATCATGCACTACCTACCAGGCTCCACAAATTAACTGAGTGTACCTTGTAGCGCTGTGACTATTGAATATTTGTACAATTAATTATTCTCTCAATTATTCCACCGATTAATTGAATTTGTATATACAGTATATATATTTATACTAACTTAATTGATGCAGGAGGTATCGAATTTACGTGATGATACATCACCATGGCAGCAGAGCTTGTAATTGGCCCAACGTTAAGGCAGTGAGGAGTAATCGGTTTCCCCGGATATGTTTATCAAGCGCCTCGTAATTGTCCGTCTTAGTTTTGTTTGCTGATTATTTGAAAAATGTTTGCATGAAAGCAAGTTCATCAGTGTTGAAGTTACAGAATGAATAAGGCTGCAGCGGGTGCTAACGTGAATATACGGACGTGATATCTTCATTAACCTCATTTCTTTCCTGCAAGTGTACCTCGCAATTGATCTGTGACAAGGCATCCTCATTTCAAAACGAATCAGCCCGGCCTCATTTTTCCACCGAGCCACTGTCAAAAGCGGCTCCGACATTGTCAGCCTTATTTGTTCTGCAGCCGGGCCGGGCCGCGTCTCACCTCGAATTCCGCGCGATTCAATTATGCGTCAGATCCAGCAATCGTTAATTTGATTGCGTGTCGGGTGTCCTGCGCAATGTACAAAGGCATTATCCTTGAGTGATGCTAGTTCATGTTGGCGCGGCAACTTTAATCACGACACTCAAGGGGAAGTTTTAATATTAGTTCCACATCTGTCACTGTTTTCGTTCCAGTTACTATAATAAGGTGAAAATTAATCATTTCGTAAGGGCACTTTGGAACAATCCCTTTATCACTGGTGAATAAATGAAAACATGAGCATTATTTATGAGGTGCTTATTTTCTGTCTGCCACTCGTTTCCACGGTCCTTAATAAACTCCTTCTAATTAACATGTACGGGTCATTTTTGAAAGACACTTTCGGGGTGTCCCCGAATGTCACGATACACGTCTGGTTTTTTTCCCGCACATTGGCGACCCCAGTGAGGATCGGCGGTGTCAAGCACTGGTGCCCAACCCGCCCTTTTTTGCGTCACGGACCAGTTGAGACGAGTACATGCCCTTCACGAAGCAACCATTTCTTTTCATTGCTTATAAATTGCCAGTTTTAAAGCGCTGGGACTGACAGCAAAGATAATTATGGAGCCATTGAATATTTTATGACCAAAATTTTTTCATTCATTCCAAACAGTGTTATTCCACTGTAGGATAAAATAACACAGTGAACCGCAAAGAAATGGACCAATCGGGAATAACAAATATGCCTTGTCATGTCAACATAATCAATTTTAAGTTAAGTCCTAAATATGGCGTTCGCATCCTTGCTACTTGCAAACGTGACTGATGAAAAGATGACGAGATTGATTGCTGCTTTCATCCGGTGGCTGCCGGCTACTTATTAGCGGCTAAACTGCTAATGTTTACACGGGCAGACTGCGCTGACTTTTTCAAGCTTTTCACTCGATCTCTTGGGTGCTACGTGTTCAAATAATTCAAGAGGTTTCTCGCGTTGTCTTGTTTTTGACGACATAGCACGCACAACAGCTTCCTCCGAACTGTCATTGCTCTGGAGATACCGCGAGGGGAGGAACTTCTCTTGTCCAAATCGCTTCCTCTTCGGAAGTCATGGCTGCCCATCAGCTGCGCGTTTAGCTAGCTGTACGTCGGGTCAATTTGTTCCGATTACTTTCTGCGTCCTGGTTCTTCTTTCATTTCTTGGCGGATTCCGTTTCTCTCAACTTGCAAACCAATGTTCGAAGCGGGACTACGATGAGCTAGTGTCGCACACATTTCCGCCACGTCTGATCACGTTAACATGCTCACAGCTCGCCGCTGGTCACGCAATATCACGATTCTCGATCATATAATCACCCGGCCAGGAGCTCGCCCCCCAACCCGACAAACGGCTCCAGAAGGCCAATAAAAGACCGATCCTCCGCTGGCGTCCAAATCGATCCTCAACGTCGTTAGCGCCTTAGAAAGACGGCGGAGCTGTTAAGGAAAATGATTCATTTGGGCAACAACGAGTTGATGTTTTTGCACTTGCTCATCACCTTGGCCCGCTCGGCGATCCCCCGCCATTCTGATTTCTGCTCCCGTCTCCAAATAATGATCTCCTCGGAGTCCCACATATGACTGGAGACGGGCGATTACAGAGAAAAAGCTACAATCGATGGATAATGAATGCCAATGAATCTCTAGCGGAGGAGGGGGAGTCGCAGGATTGCGGGGGCAGAGAAGGCCGCCGGGCTTTGATTAATGTCTCCCGGCGCATGGTAACCGGGACATCCCATAATGCATCGCACAGCGCTGTCTGGAGACTTCATTTTCATCAGCTTCAAGCCTCTCTATCCTCTCATAGCTTTTTTTTTTTTTTAAACATTTTGCCGACGCCTCCCAGCTGACCGAGGCACTAATGGGACCATTAACAGTTTTGCCGTGGTCATTAATCACCCGCTCTGATGCGGTCAAATCTCATTGTGCTGTCGCAAATAATTTGCAAGTGAGTCTTTGTTGCCCTCCTTTCAATTTTAGTTCTCCAGTCGACCCTCGTGACAACGTACCTCGAGGGACGTAGCGAATCTGTACGCCACAGCGGTCGTTCGTCGTAACCGTTCCCAATAAAATGGCCGCCAACCTATGATGTATAACATAGTACAAACATTTCGAGATGTAAAAACATGAAAGTGTCATACAGTATTAAACATGTCAATAACAAATACGCTTATATGAAGACAAAATGATTTCATAAGACATGAAACAAACAACTGTAGCGTTCCTACTTCATCTCTGAAAACACTCGCTCAGCAAACGATAGTCGGTGCCGCCACCGAAGCTAACTGTCATCAATTCTCAGAGTCACGGCTGAGCTTCGTTGGGGAGATTCCCCTTTCAAAGGTGAGACACAGTTTCAGCCTTGTGGGAAAAATCGGGTCGTGATAACAAAGTTGACGTTATCGAGGTGCTCCTTGTCCACAACATCAGCAAACGTTTCCATTGACGTGAAATCGGGACTTTGAAATGTGAACGTTATCGTGGTGGAAACGTTGTCAATGGGGTACGTCGAAGGTTTGACTGTAGTCATTTAGCTTCCGTTAACGTCAAAACTTTGGAGGTAAGGCGCTGAACTGAAATGGTTAGTCATGGAACCGCTCATGAGATCTTTGGGCATTTAACAATAAATGGCTACATGTATGTATTCAACCAAATTTTCTGTCTTTTTTTTTTGTTTTGTTAACCTAATAAAACATCTTTTTCAGCTTTTCTTCCAGCTTCACCAAATTGTACTATCAAAACCATTTCTTGTGCTAACAGTTGACCTCGAGGGAAATGTGCTTAAGATCATATTTGCTGGAAAAAAAAGAAGACGTTTTCCCCCCCTGGAGCACCTCAAAGGCTTCGATGTAAAATGGTTGAAATTGTGAGACTCGATCATTTCAAGCGCTCTTTATGGGGCCGGCTGCGCTTCTCGGAGGTCACAACGAGTGCACATAAGCAACGCCTGGATGAATGGGCAACCGCTGGCATCGATATGACGCTAATGTCATTTGCTGACGCATCCTGGTCGTTACTGCGGCCGGCAAAGAGCGGCCCCCCCGTCCCGCTCCCTGTAATGACTGGCATGTCAGGAAAACAAATGTGATTACGCAGCAATGGTAGATGTCGCCGTTATTGCCGTGACAGACGTCGGAGACGAGAGCAGTCGACAGATTTCTCACGGGTTGCTCTCGCTCGCCCAAAGTCAACTTTGGTTCAGCGAAGATGGAAAGTCGCCAAGTCACTTTCAGGGCACCTGCCTGACAACCGCTACGTATTTGAACACGCCATCTTGGTTTTGTAGCGTGGAAACGCTCTCGGCCGTCACTATTGAAGGATGCCCGTCACTTCCCTGATGCCACTTTTTAAGTCATGGTGCTTTGATTGGTGCCCCCCCCCTCCCCCTTCTCCCTCCCTGGAATCCATGGGCTTGCTTTTACTGCCATTTTGAAAGTGGTCTCCCAGCTTGTTATAAGAGCGCATCAACGTTCTAAGAGCTGCGTCTGATTCGCAAGACGACGCCGTCCTTCGTTTCAACTCGTCCCGGATCAATGCCGCGCGAGATGTCGGCCTCCTCCTGCGGCAAAGAGGAACGTGGCAGTGACGGGGGGGGGGGGGGGGGGG